>CM053027.1:384525601-384695601 GCA_028564925.1 Lithobates sylvaticus | reverse complement strand
AGTGCCGTATAGCAAAAAATGGCCTAGTCATTAGGGGGGTAAATCCTTCTGGGGGCCGAAGTGGTTTAACAACTACAGTGATCAATCCAAAATGTTAATAATCCTCAAACCTGAATAGTTAAGAAAGTAAAACTGAGGTTTTGGCTTTCTTAGGAGAATATCTATGTGTGCACAATTATTGGGCAACTATCAGTGTGCAGAATTATTATGCAACTATATGAAAAAGGAAAATTTTCCCATCTCACTGGTTTATTTTCATCTGTTAAAGTGAGAATAATAAACAAACAACTCAAAATTTACAAATAAACATTTCTGACATTTAAAAAAAAATAAAAAATAAATCAGTGACGAATATAGCCATCCTTCTTTTCAATAACGGCCATAAGCCTTCCAATCATGGAGTCTGTCAGTTTCTTGATCTTTTGACGAACAACTTTTTGTGTAGCAGCAACCACAGCTTCTCAGACACTGTTCAGAGAGAAAGACCCACAAGTTCTCGATAGGGTTTAGGTCAAGTGAGGAAGGGGGCCATGTCATTATTTTTTCATCTTTAAGGCCTTTATTGGCTAGCCATGCAGGGGAGTACTTAGATGCATGCCATGGAGCATTGTCCTGCATAAATATCATGGCCTTCTTGAAAGATGCAGACTTTTCCTGTACCACTGCTTGAAGAATGTGTCTTCTAAAAACTGGCAGTAGGTTTGGGAGTTGATTTTGAGTCCATCTTCAACTCAAAAAGGTCCAACTAGCTTATCTTTAATAATACCAGCCCATACCAGTAGTGGCGCTCTATGCCCGTTACTGATCCAGCCACAGGCCAATCCATCTGGTCTGTCAAGAGTCACTCTCATCTCATCAGTCCATAAAACCTTTGAAAATTTTTCAGATATTTCTTGGCCCAGTCTTGACGTTTAAACTTATGTGTCTTGTTCAGTGGTGATCCGGTTTCAGCCCTCCTTACCTTGGCCATGTCTCTGAGCATTGAACACCTTGTACTTCTGGGCACTCCAGGTAGGTTGCAGTTCTGGAGAATGACAGCACTGGAGGATAATGGGTTCCTGGTAGCTTCACATTTGATTCTTCACAAATCTTTGGCAGTTAATTTGTATAATTTTTTTTTCTCAACACATTTCTTGCGACCCTGTTGACTATATGCAACAAAATGTTTGAAAGTTCTGTGATCACACCCCAATATCTTAGCAATTTCAAGAGTGCTGCATCTCTCTAAAAAAGACTTTTTAAAATGTTTGACTTTTCAGAGTCAGTTAAATCTCTTTTTTGGCCCATTTTGCCTGAGGAAAAGAAGCTGCCTAATAATTATGCACATCTTGATATAGGGTGTTGAACTCATTAGGCCACATCCTCCCTCATTACACAAATACACATCACATCATCCATTGTTTAAAAATGAGTTCATCTCAATGCACTACTTGAAATCTGGACTCTTTTGACTCCAATTTTTGACAGAATGAGTACAGGTCTTAGGCTTCATTTAAACATGTGGTTGGGAGGTGGCAAAAATGCCTCTGCAGATTAGATATGTAACCATATTCTAGTATCTTACCTTTCGGTTTCTTACCTTTCAGTTTGAAAATGTATGTCTTTATGTCCGCGTCTTGTAAATTACTTAAACTGCATACATATGGATACTTAATATCACCCTCATTTATACTTGGTATTATTAGTTCTGTATATGCAATTCCTTCTTCTTTCTTGTGGCTTAAAACATTAAATGCAGCATATTTAATTCTCAGGGATAGGCAAGATATGAAATTGATTTAATTTACATGTATACTGAAACATTTCTGTAATGCCCCCCCTCCTGAACCATACCAGGCAACATGCCCTTAACATGGGGAGGGTGCTTTGGAGTAGCCTCCCAAAGCACCTTGTCCCCATGTTGATGGGAACAAGGGCCTCATCCCCACAGCCCTTGCCCGGTGGTTGTAGGGGTCTGCGGGCGGGGGGGGGCTTATCGGAATCTGAAAGCCCCTTTAACAAAGGGGACCCCCAGATCCTGGCCTCCCCCCTTGTGAATTGGTAACAGGTACATTGTACCCCTACTATTTCACAAAAAAGTGTCAACATTTTTTAAAAAGACAGGAGACACTTTGGGACTTTATTAAAAAAAATAAAAAAATAAAAATGTCTCGCGATGTAGATCCATCACACGCAGCCCGACGAGCCGAAAGAAGAAAAGAAAAGCCGCAACAGCTCCACGACACCACCTTCCTCTGATGTCACGTGGTGTCAGAGGGGGTGGGGTGACCCGTTTGTCACCGGGTGGCCCCGCCCTCAGCTATATAACAGCTGTCATTGAGAAGAAGCATCAATCAGCGGGAGCCTCCCATGAAGGTAGAGCTGTTGTGGCTTTTTTTTTGGTCTGTCGGGTGGCGTGAGATGGATCTACATTGCGGGACATTTTAATTTTTTTATTTCTTAATAAAGGACTTTTTTTTGGTGAAATGGTAGGGGTACAATGTACCCGTTACCAATTCACATAGGGGGCGGGATCTGGGGGTCCCCTAGTTAAAGGGGGCTTCCAGATTCCGATAAGCCCCCCACTCTAACCACCCTCCCCATTTTAAGGGCATGTGGCCTGGTACGGTTCAGGAGGGAGGGGGGCTCTCTCTCGTCCACCCTCTTTTCCTGCAGCCTGCCAGGTTGCATGCTTGGATAAGGGTCTGGTATGGATTTTGGGGAGGACCCCTACGCCATTTTTTTTTACATTTTGGCACAGGGTTTCCCCTTAAAATCCATACCAGACCTGAAAGGCATACTATAGACACCCCCCAGGCACTATATTTAAAGGAATATTTCATTTTTATTGTTTCACTTTAAGCAATATTAAAATCACTGCTCCCAAAAAAACTGCCACTTTTAAAACTTTTTTTGGGATTATTACATGTCCCCTGGGGCAGGACCCAGGTCCCCAAACACTTTTTATGACAATAACTTGCATATAAGCCTTTAAAATTAGCACTTTTGATTTTTCATGTTCGTGTCCTATATACTTTAATCGTGTTCGTGTGTTCGTCCAATTTTTTTGCCTGTTTGCAAGTTCTGGTGCAAACCGAACCGGGGGGGGGGGTGTTCAGCTCATCCTTATTGTATAGTGTAAGCTGTTGGCACTATATAAATCCTGTATATCACTAATAGCAATAATATTATTCAAGCCAGACACTTGTAACCTTTACATGTTCTTCCAGACACTTACTTTACCTCTCTTATGTATACATTATTTACTTGAAGGACAAGTCTTATCTGCAGAGGCGTAACTAGAACCTTCAAGGCCCCAGTACAAGAAACCATGAAGGGCCCCTCTACAGTGGCAGAACAACAGGGCCCGGTCGCAAGTGCAACTTTTGTGACCCTGGTAGTTCTGCCACAGTATTTTTTTTTCCATTTTATTTTATTTTTTTAATTAAATTGTATTATTATTTTTTATGATTTTTAGGAGCTTTGGGGGGCTTTGGTGAGATATTAGGGGTTTAAACGGACCTCTGATGTTTCACCTTTGAGAAAGAGAAAGGAGATTGAGGACACAGCCCTCAACCTCCATCTCTGCAGCCTCAGCTGCACAGAATGAATGGACGGGAATAGCTCTGAACAGAACTTCCCGTTCTTTCACAAATGGAAGCATAGTGAACTCTTCATTGTGCAAAATCTAGTGCAGCTCTGCATGGAAACCAATCAGCTTCTAGGTGTTATTGCCAAAACCTAATTAACTAAGCTGCAGTTAGAAGCTGATTGGCTACCAAGCACAGCTGCACCAGATTCTCAGTGCACCAGTTTTAGTAAATCTCCCCCTAAGGGGCAAACAACCACAATCTGTATTTGACTAAATAATATTTCCTTCTACAAGGAATATATAGTATATTATTATTTTTTTCACAAACAAGTAACAGAGATCACCTTGATATAAATAATACCAATATTGACCAATATTTCTGTGTATACATAAATACTGGATATGAGTACACAGAACACAATATTTGCTCAATAAATATGTAGACTATTTTCTGCTTTGAAATTCTAATTTCACAGTGTTACTAGTTGTTATATAAATTCACAAATTCCACAGGTCTATGAGTTGGCCAACTCACTGAAAACAATGCACTTCCTGTCAGGCCAATATCTTATCTCAACCATAAGACAGGGTTGTTGCACAGAGACACTGAGAACTCCCTCTAGTTGGCCAATCTACAAATCATTTTTTTTTTTACAATAGCCCTAGTGCTATATGGGCATATAAAAAACATGTAAAATAATGTAAAAAAAATAATTTAGGATGAACCCTGCAACAATACTAACAATAATAAAACCAATTGTTTTATATTATTTTAACCACTTGCCAAACGGCGCACACAGATGTACGTCGACAGAATGGCACGTACAGGCAGGAGGGCGTATATATAAGTCCCTCCTTTCTGCCTGTCCATGCCATCGGGAGCGCGCCGGGAGCGGCGCGCTCCCGCGCCGGTCGGGACCCCCGTGAGTCCGATCGCGGTCCCCGCAGATTCGATCGCCTCGGGGACATCCGCGATCGTCTCACGGGACGGCTGAACGGGGAGATGCCGAGATAAACAGCATCTCCCCGTTCTGCCTAGCAACTAGTGACGCCGATCTCTGCTCCCTGTGATTGGAGCAGAGATCAGCATTCACTAGCTGACAGCCACGCCCCCCCACAGTAAGAAACACACCCCTAGGCCTACTTAACCCCTACACTGCCCCCTTGTGGTTAACCCCTTCACTGCCAGTGTCATTTTTACAGGAATCCATGCATTTAAATAGCATTAATTGCTGTAAAAATGACAATGGTCCCAAAAATGTGTCAAAAATATCCGATGTGTCCGCCATAATGTCGCAGTCACAAAAAAAAAATCGCAGATCTCCGCCATTACTAATAAAAAAAAAATTATTAATAAAAATGCTATAAAACTATCCCCTATCTTGTAAACGCTATAACTTCTGCGCAAACCGATCAATAATCGCTTATTGCGATTTTTTTTACCAAAAATATGTAGAAGAATACGTATCGGCCTAAACTGAGGAAAAAAAATGTTTTTTAATATATTTTTTGGGGATATTTATTATAGCAAAAAGTAAAAAATAATGCATTTTTTTCAAAATTGTCGCTCTATTTTTGTTTATAGCGCAAAAAATAAAAACCGCAGGGGCGATCAAATACCACCAAAAGAAAGCTCTATTTGTGGGAAAAAAAGGACGTCAATTTTGTTTGGGAGCCATGTCGCACGACCGCGCAATTGTCAGTTAAAGCGACGCAGTGCCGAATCGCAAAAAGAGGCCTGGTCCTTTGGCTGCAAATTGGTCCGGTCTGAAAGTGGTTAAATAAGAAATCTGTTTATCCCACACATAGCTTGCTATTATGTTTTTTACCCTTCAAAAGTTAAAATTACTTACCTGCACTTTGTCATGCACGGTTTTGTTATGTGAGATTCACAGTCATCAATTAAATCATCCAAATTATCGACCCTAGACTTGTTGTGAACCCAGGAGAACTGAAACATTACTGTTTTGCCTACCGAAGCCTCACACTTTACAGACACATTTTGTCCTAGGGTTTAAATACAATAGAGTTAAAAAATTGTACCCTTCTACCAGGAGAATGGAGTCAGGACAGAATAAAATAAATGGATTGTAAATTTTGCATTCTCCAAACTTAGAGAAAGATTTGTTTAGCAATCCTTTATGTATGTTAGCCTAAGTCCTAATGTGCTGCTAGTAGACGTGCAGTTGGTAAAACTGGGGATACAGAGCTTGCACTTTCAGGCAGTTGAACTAGGTTCCATTTAGATCTTTGCTTGCAGTTTTGCTAATTTCCAAGTAATTCTGAATGCACTTTTCCATATAAATTCCTTTTGAATCGTTTTAAATCTCAGGAAAGAAAATAATTTCTTATTTTTGTTGTGTGGATTCATAAAAATGTCTAAACAAAACAATAAAAAAGTGTAAATCATAATACCAAAAAAGCATTAGTCACAGCTATCCTTTTCTTTCCCAGATTTTATAGAAATTGGTGCACTGATACGTAACTCACCAGTACATAATAAGTTAATAAAAACTATGCTCTGGTCTGCCCCTTGAATACCAGTTATTTCCCAGTTCAGTGCTGCCATCTTGCCTTTCACACAACAAAGAGAAGGTAAAGCTAAGCTGTCAATCACAGTCCACACATTAAAGATACCTTTACAGTTCCTGTCACTGATTTCTGTAGTGCAGTTGGCATGCCTGGGAGAGTGGTTAGAGATGCACATTAGACATGTGCGGTTCATTTAGTTCAGAATAAATATTCAGTCACATTTTTCGTTATTCGGAGATTCGGATATATCTGAATCTCCTAAATAGAGTATATACAAAATTTACCGAATGCTCTGAATAACGAAACAAAATTCTTCAGAATTTCCAAAATTCTAATTAAAATTTGAATCAAATTTTACATCGAACTCCAGTCGAATTCTAGCTGTAAACATACTTCTGAAATCAAAGACTCGGTGTGTTATTAGAGAACCATTTCAAAATAATGCTGTTTTTGTTAAGCTAAAGGTGATTTAAAGAGTCATTGTAATCATTTGATGAAGATTTTTCTTTTGTTTGATCACTTTGTGTGTTAATATGGCCATCTGTATTGTCTTGATAGCAATAATACAGAGTTAGTTTTAGTAAGAGCATATGTTTACAGAGGCTCTTCCCCCTCCATTGATATGTAAATAAACCAGGTTTTGGCGCTAAGACAGGAAGTTGTCGGCAGGATGTGATGTAAGCAGGAGTTAGGGGGAGGAGATTTAGCTTTTGAAAGAGACATGTGTTCGGAAAAGAGATGTGTTTGGAAGGACGATGGAGTAACACATGGCTGCCGGAAGCTGGATAACTTTGGAGACATTTTAAGTTCGACTGAGCAAGGAAACCATGAAGGACATTACATCTTAAACCTAAGTTTAGTTTACTTAATACGTACATATTGTACATGCTTATATTTGTAGGCACATTTTTGTAAGCTATAAGTTGTGTTGTATTGTGTATCCTACAGTTGTATGTGCAGTTTTCTGTTGGAGAATTTACATTCTTATTTTATAATCATTTATGTTTGTTTGCAAAAGATTGCTTAAAAGTAGTAGAATTTCATTCTAACCAATATATGTTATTTCGTAGATATAGAAAATGTTTAACTTTAGATGACCCCTTTGCTTCTTTCTCATACTTTTATAGTTTACTGGGTGAAAGTTCATTAGAATAGATTCAAGTTATATAGAATTGTCTCAAAGTCCTTGAAATGCATATAAATTTAGACAGATAAGAAAACAGGTGGTTCAAATAATTAGGTGGAATACGGGAAAGTTATGTACAGAACATTAATTAAGTTTGACATGGTCAAACAAAGGTCTGCTTGATGAGCCCTCATTAAAACTGTTAAAATACATTGAATAAGGAAAAATATATATATATATGTTAATAATTAGACAATATTGAATAAGTAATTGGCTTTGTATGTATGTATATGTGCATGTGTATATATATATATATATATATATATATATATATATATATATATATATATATATATATGTAATACAGTACTTTTACACATAGGATTATACAGTAACACATATAACACATCTGGTGAGATTATTGAAAGTCCATTCTCTCAATGTCGTAAATCTGTAACTCTTGAAGCTAGTTAAATCTTATCAAGATGAGGGTTTGATAACACAGCTGGGTGCCAGACTGTCTCTACACAGGTGTTTTTAATTTGACAAAACCAGTTATAAATCACTTTAATGAACATATAGGAATTCTGGGAATAATTAAGTGTATCTGGTTGTAGAACAGGAGTCAGATTTATAGTTAGTTACATTGACGTAGATCTTAGCGACCAATCATATCTAAGAGAGATGGTTAAGATAAGGCTTGTAACAGGGTATATAAATGCAAGCTCTACAATTGTTAGACAGACAAGTCAGATAGGAGCTCATAAGGCTGAACTCTATGTATGCTGCCCTATTGCATGGGTCATAGAGGTCAAAACCAATAGGCAAATATCTGTCCCTTTGTTGTAACTTGTCTCCTAGTACGAGTCAAATAAAGAAAACATCTTAACTTGTTCAAGAGTGTAGTCTCAGGTGAATTTCACTCACATTTTCCTGTTTAGTAAAGCATTGATACACTACAGAAGTCTAAGCTTCCTTGGTTTTACCGCAAGAACTTTGCTAGATAGACAAAAGCATTACAATGGCGGCTCGTCCAGGAATTGTGCTAAAATCTCAACTGAAGCAGACCTGTTTTATGTGGTGTGTTTTGTTGCTTGTGTTGGGGGAAGACGCTGCGTACACTGAAGTTACACTGCGTACACAGAAGAGTAAGTCTGCAAATGTTTCTGGTGTCAAGGAGGACTTGAGGGTGTGCACCCTTCCTACCTGGGCCAGAAATAGTCAGTGGATGTCTGTTGTAAAGGAGCTGGCTGGATATGCTTCTCCTTTGAACAGAGCTTGGGGGGATGGAGTCTCTGCTCTTTCCTCGGATTTTAGTCTCAAAAGTTTTGCGTTCAGGAAGGGAGAGATGCGGGCAGTTGCTGTGTTTGGTTTGCACTTCCTGCATGCTCTATATATTGAATCTGAAAAGAGGGAAAAGGCAGAATTAGCAAGAGATTTACTGAAGGAGCAGCTTGCAGTAGCATCCGAGTGTTTGGAAGAAACTGCAAGCAAGGCAAAAGATTTAGAAAGTAGGGTAATCAAAGTTAAACCTGCAGTGGCTTCGAAGTGTGTTCATGACCCAGTCTAATGATGCCCTAACAAAAGACAAAGTCACAAAGCCTGTAAGCAGAAGTAGGACATGTGCCACTGTTACATCACCATAAGCGGGAAGGTGAGGATTTGATCAGCTCAAATGGCCAAGTTGAGTCAGATACAAGGAAGGCAAGGCCTATGATCTCCAGGAGACACTTGTGGATTGATTTACTTGAGGTGGGGGTCCCTAGAGAGGAAATAGATGGGATTCCTACACCAGCATTGCTTAAGAAGTGGAAGCAAGTGGTTGGGAATGGTAGATTCAGTCACATTAAGTGTTTCTGTTGCCATAAAATGGGGTATTTTGCAAAAATGTGCCATGCTGTGAAGACTGGACAACAGTAGGCCTGTGTTTCTCCCAGGACAGCACGGAGAGACATGCAAGTTTATTCATTACGTTGGAAGTCAATGCCTTTCTGGAAAAGTGTTTCAAGGCAACAGTGGGCACCCTACAATAGTTTTTCAGTTAGAAATGGGCAAGATAGAGAAATGTGAGCTATGTTTTTGGCACAGTTGGATGCAACACATAATCTGCTTTGTCTCTTACTCTTTTCAGGTACTGTGCATCGAGAGATGGAGCATGCAGAGCAGATGACCATGCTAGATGGGAGGAGGCAGACGAGAATAGAGGCTGATGAAGATGCGGACGATTTCCTGATGGAGGCTGAATTGGAGTGGACTTTCATCTGAGCATTTCCTTATGACCAAGAGGACAAGAGACTTTAATATGGGACTTTCTTAACACAAACTGCCAAAGACATTGTTAACCCTGCTTGAAAGTAATGTCGCAGCCTTCCAGGGACAACAAAACATACGTTGGTCGAAATGGATTTTTTTTTCCTCCCATTTACAATATGGGGGTTTATTTCGCCCTTTCCCCGACAAAAGGCTTGAAGGGATGTTGAAGTTTCCTATATTATCCTATAGAGTCAAGAGGTGGTATGTGTTGCTATGGCCATTTGTATTGTTTGAAAGCAATAATATAGAGTTAGGTTTAGTAAGAGCATATGTTTACAGAGGCTCTTACCCCTCCATTGATATATAAATAAACCAGATGGGTAGGTTTTGGAGCTGAGACAGGAAATTGTCGGCAGGATGTGATGTAAGCAGGAGTTAGGAGGAGGAGATTTAGCTTTTGAAAGAGACATGTGTTTACAAAAGTGATGTGTTTGGAAGGACGATGGAGTAACACATGGCTGCCGGAAGCTGGATAACTTTGGAGACATTTTAAGTTGGCCTGAGCAAGGAACCATGAAGGACATTACATCTTAAACCCCAAGTTGAATAACTGTTTAGTTTACTTAATGCTTACATATTGTACGTGCTTATATTTGTAGGCATATTTTTGTAAGCTATGAGTTGTGCTATATTGTGTATCCTACAGTTGTATGTGCAGCTTTCCTGCACATACAAAACATTGATACACTTCAGAAGTCTAAGCTTCCTAGACGAAAGCATTACACTTTGCCACATTCCAATTGAAAAAAAAATGTAAAGTTTTCAATTTGACCGATTCAAAATGTATCTATTCGAACATTTCGAATCGAAAAAAAATGGTAAATTTTCGAAGAAAATTCTAAAAAGACATAAAACGAATACCGAATACAAATTCTGAATTGGAATCCCGAATAAAAATTCTGAATGGGAATCCCAAATACGAATTGAACGAATCAGCCATATTTAACGAAACTAAATAACTAGATTACCGAATCTAAACGAAACAAAACAAAAAAATTTTTTCGCCATGCACATGTCTAATGCAGATGAGGGTGTAGCTGATGAGCTTTCACAAAACACTGAAATCGTCATATCAGTAACAAAGTTGTTTGCTTGGGCTGCACATTTTGTAAAAGAAGGAGTGAATTGTTGTGATGTTCATTTCTAATAGCAGTCATTACTGCTCCTTAATTGTACACATCACAGACTTAGCGTTAAAGTGTTTGTTACCCCAACATTTCCTATTCCTGATATGTGCCTGCTGTACCATGTACTTGTATGAGAAAGTATCCTGTTCTCTTTGTATTGCTTCCTTTGTGTGAAACCCCTGATTTATTATACAGCACCCTGATAATATTCTTTAACATAGACAATGGTCGTGCTTCACAAACTTGAGGTGTGCTTTTAGGCATGCCAAGACAAAACACTATAATATTGAGAGGCCACTTTAGGATGCTTTAAGTGCAATTCAAGGTGTCTAAAGTACTACTTAAGACTTATGAATCAGGACCAACATATTTTGCTTAAAAGGGCTCTTCGTGGCCATTATAGTAAACCTGCCATGAGAATAATACGAATGCGGCTAGTTGCCTTGTTGTAATGCTGACCCCTGGGTGCACATTAAGTTTCAGACATCATTATCTGCATACTTATTTGAAATCAATGACTTAAACTATTAAACTTATTGGCTTAAACTATTAAAATAAGGGCATTAGGGTTTTTCTATCTCATTAGAGGTTTTCTTTAAAATCAGACATTTAGGACTGGTTAATCTTAATAAACAATTACTATTAATTTTGCAATTATAAACAAGATGTATGATAATATTTATAATAATATTTAGAATTCTACCTACCCATCTCTACTTCTGTGATAACAGTGCTTCCCAAACCGGTTATCCTAGGTCTTACATATTCTTGTACATCTTAAAGTAAAAAAAAATAATAAATAAATAAAATAATTTCCTGACATCTGTAAATAATATCGGTATTCCCATCCACTGACAAAATCAGTATACAGATAATTACAGTGGGACCAACAAAGAGAAAGCATGACTCAGTAGCTACTACTACAGAGCAGAGAGAAGAAGCAATGCTGTAATTACTCCACCATTTAGTCATTTTCATAAATGTGTATTTTTTATATTTGTTATCGTCAGTTCTTAAAAATAAAAGAAAAACATATTTTTTTTAGTTTGTTAAATATGACATTTTGTTTATGAATAATTTTTATTTTCATATACAGCCACCCAGTGCCGATCCTGACCTCCCTGGGGCCCTAAGCAAAATTCTGCTGAGGGGCCCTCTACCTGACCCGTGATGCCGTGAGCTATGAAAACCATTTGCCATTGCCACACAGTCACACCTGACTCTTCATCGCTCCCAATACAATCCTCCCTTCTTTAAACAAAACAGTCAAAGAATAAGTACAACAATATAGAACAGACATTATATATTTATCTTTACATATCTGAGTGTGGATCCCCCACTTACACCAGGGTCCCCAGAGAGCCCCCCCTTACACCAGGGTCCCCAGAGAGCCCCCCCTTACACCAGGGTCCCCAGAGAGCCCCCCCTTACACCAGGGTCCCCAGAGAGCCACCCCTTACATCAGGATCCCCAGAGAGCCACCCCTTACACCAGGGTACCCAGAGAGCCTCCCCTTACATCAGGATCCCCAGAGAGCCCCCCCTTACACCAGGGTCCCCAGAGAGCCCCCCCTTACATCAGGATCCCCAGAGAGCCCCCCCTTACATCAGGATCCCCAGAGAGCCCCCTTACACCAGGGTCCCCAGAGAGCCTCCACTTACATCAGGATCCCCAGAGAGCCCCCCCCCTTACACCAGGGTCCCCAGAGTGCCCCCCCTTACACCAGGGTCCCCAGAGAGCCCCCCCTTACACCAGGGACCCCAGAGAGCCCCCCCCCTTACACCAGGGTCCCCAGAGAGCCCCCCCCTTACACCAGGGTCCCCAGAGAGCCCCCCCCTTACACCAGGGTCCCCAGAGAGCCCCCCCTTACACCAGGGTCCCCAGAGAGCCCCCCCTTACACCAGGGTCCCCAGAGAGCACCCCCCTTACATTAGGGTCCCCAGAGAGCACCCCCTTACATTAGGGTCCCCAGAGAGCACCCCCCTTACATTAGGGTCCCCAGAGAGCACCCCCCTTACATCAGGGTCCCCAGAGAGCATCCCTATAAAGCCCCTCCTTACATCAGGGTCCCCAGAGAGCCCCTCCTTACACCAGGGTCCCCAGAGAGCCCCCCCTTACATCAGGATCCCCAGAGAGCCCCCCCTTACATCAGGATCCCCAGAGAGCACCCCCCTTACATCAGGATCCCCAGAGAGCACCCCCTTACATTAGGGTCCCCAGAGAGCACCCCCCTTACATTAGGGTCCCCAGAGAGCACCCCCCTTACATTAGGGTCCCCAGAGAGCACCCCCTTACATTAGGGTCCCCAGAGAGCACCCCCTTACATCAGGGTCCCCAGAGAGCACCCCCTTACATCAGGGTCCCCAGAGAGCACCCCCCTTACATTAGGGTCCCCAGAGAGCACCCCCCTTACATTAGGGTCCCCAGAGAGCACCCCCCTTACATTAGGGTCCCCAGAGAGCACCCCCCTTACATTAGGGTCCCCAGAGAGCACCCCCCTTACATCTGGGTCCCCAGAGAGCCCCCCATACATCAGGGTCCTCAGAGAGCCTCCCTACTTACATCAGGGTCTGCAGTATTGCCCTTTACATCAGAGTTCCCCCTTGCACTGTAAGGTGGAATCCTGCATACTATGATGTAAAGGGGAACTCTGGGAATGTGGGGAGGACTCTGGTGACCAGAGAAAGAAAACACTAAGATAAGGGGGTTTACTGATATAAGGGGGAAACCTTTATATCAGTGCCCCCTTACAATATTGTATTGACCCCTTCTAGACTGGCCTGGTGGTGCTGTCACTGACCTCCTCTCAGGTGCATCATGCAGGGTTCAGTCAGTCGGCTCCAGCTTGGTGGCTCTGGTTTTATCCCATAGTTTCCTCTCCGCAGTCCATACATGTCTGACTTCTCCCATGACCCTCATCCTGGCTGCACTCCCTCTCTTGACTCAGGGGAGGTCAGAGGCTGCGGATGGGACAGGGGAGGTCAGAGGCTGCAGATGGGACAACAGGAGAGGTCACAGGGTGCGGGGGAGGGAAACAGGAGAGGTCAGAGGCTGCGGGGGGGGGGACAGGAGGTCAGAGGCTGCAGGGGGGGGGGTGACAGGAGGTCAGAGGCTCCAGGGGGGGGGGGGACAGGAGGTCAGAGGCTGCAGGGGGGGGGGACAGGAGGTCAGAGGCTGCAAGGGGGGGGGCAGGAGGTCAGAGGCTGCAAGAGGGGGGGGGGGACAGGAGGTCAGAGGCTGCAAGGGGGGGCAGGAGGTCAGAGGCTGCAAGGGGGGGGACAGGAGGTCAGAGGCTGCAAGGGGGGGACAGGAGGTCAGAGGCTGCGAGGGGGAGGGGGGGCAGGAGGTCAGAGGCTGCGAAGGGGGGGCAGGTGGTCAGAGGCTGCGAAGGGGGGGGGGGGCAGGAGGTCAGAGGCTTTGAGGGGGGACAGGAGGTCAGAGGCTGCCTGCGAGGGGGAGGGGGCCCAGGAGGTCAGAGGCTTTGAGGGGGGACAGGAGGTCAGAGGCTGCCTGCGAGGGGGAGGGGGCCCAGGAGGTCAGAGGCTTTGAGGGGGGACAGGAGGTCAGAGGCTGCCTGCGAGGGGGAGGGGGCCCAGGAGGTCAGAGGCTTTGAGGGGGGACAGGAGGTCAGAGGCTGCCTGCGAGGGGGAGGGGGCCCAGGAGGTCAGAGGCTTTGAGGGGGGACAGGAGGTCTGAGGCTGCCTGCGAGGGGGAGGGGGCCCAGGAGGTCAGAGGCTGCCTGCGAGGGGGAGGGGGCCCAGGAGGTCAGAGGCTGCGGAGGAGACGTTTTATTTTTTTTAAAATGGCGCCACTCGGCGCCGTCGTGTCACTGGTACCGCTGCCGCCGCTGTGAGGGCAGCAGCGCCTGAAAAAAAGATGGCCACGGGGCCGACATGCAACTGCGCATGCGCCAGCGCTGTTGCCGCTGCTCGGCAATTTTCGGAAAGGCGGGCGCATGCGCAGTTGCATGTCGGCCCCGCGGCCATCTTTTTTTCAGGCGCCGCTGCCCTCACAGCGGCGGCAGCGGCCCCAGGGGCCCCCGAGCAGTGCCGATCCGCCGCGGGGCCCTACGCAGCTTGCGTAGTCCGCGTATAGGGCGGATCGGCTCTGCAGCCACCAAATGGAGCTCTTGGTTCCTTTGGCTCCCTATTTCTCTTTAATTTTCCTGTTGGTACTAACCTCAATAACTCAAGGTAACATGAGTTAGAGCAGTGGTTCATTGCGGCTCCCCTCCTCATTGCATCCAATAGAAATTAATTCCTAACCTATTTGTAAAGGTACTGGTGGACAGCGCTTGATGGACTGGATGTGGAAATGGTGAAAAAGTTAATAGGGCCATAAATAAAGGCAATGTTTTTATTCCATCAGTAAACAAGGTAATAGGTAAAAAAGTTTAAATGAAAATAAAAAGAGACAACAATACCACTTTAGATCCCAAGGGCATTGAAAGGGGCATGCGAAGGGCCGGCTGGTGGAGCATGGAGGGGCACCAATAGTCCATGCTGTGGAAGATGGATACCTGGTCCGGAGAGAGAGTGGATGGCTGGAGGCAGAGGCCCCATGTGTGGGAGGTAACACTGCCACAAGTTGCAGGATGGTATGTTACAGTTGAGGACCCAGCTGGAAAATCCAGTGACACTGCCTTGAGAGTGTCTCTGCCGATCATGGTGGAGGGGAAATAACAACCAGGAAGCAGAACCAGAGACCAGGGGAGCCGAGGTGTGCCGACGGCGGGCGCGCCTTGATGACGTGCGGTACCAACCGTAAGTGTGAAGGAAGGTGGAGGCCCGTGAACCAGCGCTTTGTAATAGCTATGGCTATGACAATGTGCATGCGCGTGAAACGCATCATCACAGCAACAGAGGATCCTGCGTTCCATGCTGGTTCATGGGCCTCCACTTTCCTTCAAACTTATGGTTGGTACCGCACATCAAGGCTTGCCTGCCATGGACAAGGCTCAGCTCCTTTGGTCTCCGGTTCTGCTTCCTGGTTGTTATTTCCCCTCCACCATGATCAGCAGAGACCCCCTAAAGGCAGTATCACTGGATTTTCCAGCTGGGTCCTCGGTTGCAACATACCATCCCGCAGCTCACGGCAGTGTTACCTCCAACACACGCCTGTGCCTCTGCCTCTAGCCATCAGGTTTCTCTCCCAAAACCAGGTCTCCAGCTTCCACAGCTTGGACATTGGTGCCCCTCCATGCTCCACCAGCTGCCCCTTCGGATGGTGTTAACCCTTCAATGCCCTTGGGATCCAAATTGATATCATTGGCTCTTTTTATTTTCATTTAAACTTTATCTACTACCTTGTTTACTGATGGAATAAAAACGTTGCCTTTATTTATGGCCCTATAGACCTTTTCACCATTTCCACATCCAGTCCATTGAGCACTGTCCACCAGTACCTTTCCTTCATGCTACATCCTTCCATATGTCTTTAGACAGCTGCACTGGTTCTGGTTAAGTCATAACTTTCTGGTTGCCATATACCATCATATGATCCACAGTTTCTAGTGCTTAAGGAACTATGGAGGTTATTTACCAAAGGCAAATCCACTTTGCACTACAAGTGCAAAGTGCACTTGAAATTGCACTAAAAGTGCACTTGGAAGCGCAGTTGCTGTAAATCTGAGGGGTAGATCTGAAATGAGGGGAAGCACTGCTGATTTTATCATCCAATCATGTGCAAGCTAAAATGCTGTTTTTATATTTTCCTTGCATGTTCTTCTCGGATCTACAGCGACTTCATTTCCAAGTGCACTTTCAGTGCAATTTTAAGTGCACTTTGCCTTTGTAGTTTGCACAAGTGGATTTGCCTTTCGTAAATAACCCCCTGTTTCTAACCTATTTGGAGGTCATTTTTGGTGAGTTAACATGCTTAACATGGTGAATTCAACAAAGCTCAACATGTTTGGAATGAGCACAAGGTGCCTCTATTATTAGAAAGCTTCATCATTTCATAAGGAGATTGTTTAGAAATTTGGATTGCTATTCTCAATAAGAATTTATTAACATCACATGAGGATTATAACTCTTGGATAGGCATATCTAATATGATATTTTGAGAGATATATATATATATATATATATATATATATATATATATATATATATATATATATATATATATATATATATATATATATATATATATATATATATATATATGAGAATATATATATATATATGGATTATATATATATATATATATATGAGAGTGGATTCATTTGTATTTTCTTTTTTATTCTATTCTGTTATTCTGTTTCTGCTGATTATGTTCTTGAAATATGATCGTGACACTATAAAATACGTAGAAACTTTTTCTTGTAAATGTGGCGTTATGATAAGATGCTTTGGTAGATAAGACTAAAGACAGGCTTTACTGAAACCACAAAAATATTTTTAAAATGATCTACGCTGTCTAAATTTAGACTTACTGACCACTTTCCTGCTGTGTTTTTGCTTGTGACTATTAATGAATGCTGTGAAGAGGTCTGAACACAGCCATGCTCATAGAGCTGTGTGTCTACATATACGTTCGACTAGGTTCAAGAACAGAACAGTGTCTGAAGTGTTCTGTTGTAAGTTTCAAGGATATAGCTATTTTTTTTAAATGGGTGCCTGTATTGCCTATCCTTTAAAAAGGATGTATCTAAAACACCTGTCACACTGATAGCTGAGGACATCCCAGTTTTGAATAGGCACTAAGCCTTAAGAGACGACTCTTCCTAACCCCTTTACAATAGCATAACATATATATGGTGCAGCTCGGCAGGTGGGCCCTAATGCCCAGCTGCTGCATATATGCATTGCTGCATTATTCTTGGGCGGGTATTTATGACAACCCCAAAACTGTAACTGAGCTATCGCTGACAGCTTACGGTCATCCACTGACAATCAGGAGCTGGTAGAATGGGTTCCTGATTACATAATCACGGTGCAGCCAATCACAGTGAACAAATGAACAACTGTTAAATAGGTTCCCTGTTCTGACCATCAAGTGTTCAGTAAATTAAAAAGCATGCAGTAATGTAATAGCTAGCAGTTTTTGATTTTTCTTGCACTAGTAGTAGAGCATAGATAATATATATGGCGCCTATCACCATTACAGAGATTCAATAAGCCTCCTCCCCTTGGTGTAATAGCGCCAGATGGCGCCCAGGACCACCTACAATCACAGCTGTTTCTGATCTAGAAATCGTTCGGCCATCCTATCACAAGGAAGATCGAATTAAGGTATTGACTATATATATCCGCTTACTTGCAGCATCAGCCACGCCTCTGATGATATCCACCATTGGATGAAACATGTCAGGCGGGCTGATGCAAGTACGCGGAACTGTTTTTTATCTATGCCCTGATGTTTCTACATTGATGTAAGTAGACTACTAGCAATAAAATCGTTGAACTTCATCTTGCGGGCTTCACTATTGTTATTATTCTCTTCCTTCACTCCGTGGGAGAGTTTTCTTTCAGCTTACACCAGATCTAGCTGAGTGAACCTGGTCACCAACATTCCATCAAGACGTATTGGATTTGATCTTTCCTTTAGGTTCATCAAGCTTCTTTTTCCTCTGGCATCACATGATTAACATCACCTGTTTACTGCTTCTATCTGGTAAGCAGATTATAATCACTAAAAGCGGGATTCATGCACCATTCTTCTGATAGAGGATTGTTTTTCTTTCTACAGCACCATTTATGCCATTTGATTGATGGACTGTCACCACAATTTGATTATTGTTTTTCACTCACAGACTTTCTTTTTACCAATGTTTATGTATTCTATGATCACAGCGCCACATTTTGCTTTTTACATTTTTTATATATATATATATATATATATATATATATATATATATATATATATATATATATATATATATGTATATATATATATATAAAGTTCTTTTAAAAAAAAGAAAGTCTCTAAAGTATTGAAACGTGTTTCTAAATGCATGATTGTGACCTATAAAGAAATAAATACAGGCTCGGAAATTGCTCACAAACAAGTTACTATAAAGTTATTATAAAGTTATATTGCCAAGGGGTTAGTAATAGAACCATACACTTCCTGTTCAGAAAGAGGAGATTATACAGGTATAAAGCTGTACTTACAACTGAAAACATTACTATGTAATAGAATCCTTTAAAAGCGTGCGCTTGTTTGTTTTCATTTCATTTTAAAAGAAACTGTAAGGCCCCATGCACACAAGACGCTGTTAAAGCACGTTCAGAGGCAGTTGGACACTTTTTTCAACTGCCCCTGAACCCATGCAATGTTATCCTACGTGTCCATGTACACAGTCAGTTTTTTTCCCATTTTTATGCAGTTGCGTTTAACCTCGTTTTTCCAGAAGCAAAAAAATGGGTTCACACACTTTGCTTTTCCACGTTTCAGACGCAAAACGCGGCTAAACGCAGCACCCGCGTTTAACCGCGTTTGCGCTTATAAGCGTTTTTAAAGGAACCCAATTTTTTGGACTAGAAAACTCAGAAATATGATGGTAAACCATAAAAAATACTAAAAAAATTGGTTTAAAATGTCGTAATTACTTTAGATAGTTCATAGAGCATATATACTCACTAATGCAATGCCATACAAATCTCTAGTTTTTTTAGGTGGCTTACACAATGAGGAATGCCTCCACTTCTTTGCCCCAACCCTTCATCCAATTTCTAATCTAATCAGTGACTCCACCTAGTCTGACCAAAGCATAGCAATGTTTTTTTTTTACAAAGAAAAACCTGCATACCAAAGTCTAGTCAGCCCCAAGCCCCCACCATGTTTGTGAAATATCCAACGGACATTCGCTGTGTCATCAACGGATGGGTCCAATATCGATGAGCTCTGATTCTGGACCGCTCACGCAATTTGCGACAACGTTGCTGCCTCATCAAGAGCAACATCAGGAGCATTTCCTGACATATATTCAATATGGGATCCATTTCCAAAAAAAAAAACACAGAAAGAGAGGCAAATGCAAGTGTACAACTGCTCTCTCTGCTGCTGCTGCTTACTCTGATCAAAATGGCAGAAATAGTTAATAATACATGCTTTCTGAGCTTGGGGAGGGTCTATATGATGTTATCTTTACAAACGCTTATAGACGCAAACGCGGTAAAACGCAGTAAAAAATGCAAGTTTTTAAACGCAGGTTTCTGCTTTTTAAAACATGCATTCAGCAGAGTTTGCATCTGCGCCTCGTGTGCATGGGGCCTAATTCTTCCTGTTTTTTATGATTGTTTAATTTAGAAAACACAATTACAAAAAAAAAAAAAACACCACAAGCATGTACTTTACAATCCCCATCACTACTTTACCTTTTACTTTTATGGCATGGTCATCTACTATAAGCCTTGTTTTTCCTGAAATGTTGTAATATTGTCCATTGTGTACACGAGTGATAAAATATGCATATATAGCGGAATCTGAAACCTTTAAAGCTTCAAATGAAAGCTCACTGACGTTCTCAGCATAGATTTTACAGTCCTGCAAAACAATCCAATATGTAAAAATATATATGTTAAACAAAGCATCCACATCAACCAATTAAAAAGTACCACATATTTTTCAGATGCATGTAGTCTGTTTGTCATTGGTCTGTCTTGAATTGCATGTTGCAGTCGTACTATAAAACTATGGGGGTTATTTACTAAAGACAAATCCACTTTGCACTGAAAGTGCACTTGGAAGTGCAGTCGCTGTAGATCCGAGGGGGACATGCAAGGAAAATAAAAAACAGCATTTTAGCTTGCACATGATTGGATGATAAAATCAGCAGAGCTTCCCCTCATTTCAGATGTACCCCTTAGATTTAGAGCGACTGCACTTCCAAGTGCACTTGTAGTGCAAAGTGGATTTGCCTTTTCGAAAATAACCCCCAATGTCTTCAAATATCTAGTAACAGGGTGAGATTTACTAAAACTGGTGCACAAAGAATCTGGTGCAGCTGTGCATAGTGACCAATCAGCTTCTAACTTCAGCTTGTTCAATTAACTACTTCCCACCCGGCCACTGTATATATACGGCCGGGTGGGAGCCGTCTACTTCTGATCGAACGTTCCGGAACGTCCTTCAGAAGTAGCGGGATCGCGCGCGTGCCCGCGCAGCGGCGCGATCCCGATGCGCTCGTGTCACCCGGACACGCCGCATCTCGGATCGGCAGGAGGGCTCTGTGATTGGCCCTCCTGATCACATGACGGCCGTGTCCAATCACAGCCGTCATGTGATGTACGCAAACAGCCGGTTGCTAGGCAATCGGCTCTCCTCTCCTCACACGGAAGTCGTTGGTGAGGAGAGGAGAGCGCATCGCTGCAGCCGGCTGGTGATCAGTGAGTATTAGCTGTTTTTTTACTCACTGATCACCAGTCTAGTGTCAAAAAACACAGTAAAAAACACACATGTCCCCAAAACACACATGTCCCCAAATAAAAACACATGTCCCCAAATAATAAAAACACATGTCCCCCACATATGTCCCAGTAAAATCCCATGTGCCAATGATTATCTGCACACATATGTCTGTGATCACCTGTACACATCTGTACATGATCATTTGCGTACATATGTCCGTGATCACGCGAACCAATTATTATACACTTAACGGAATTTCTTTTACTAAAAACATGTAGCAGAATAAATTTTGGCTTAAATTTCTGACAAAATTAGATTTTATTGGATTTCGTTTAAAAAAGAAAGGAGAAAATATAGTTTTTTTTCAAAATTTCCGCAATTTTTTCGCTTATATCGCAAAAAATAAAAAACGGAGTCGTGAATAAATACCACCAAACTAAAGCTCTATTTGTGCAAACAAAATGATAAAAATTTCATTTGGGTACAGCATTGCATGACCGCGCAATTGTCATTGAAAGTGCGAGAGCGCTGAAAGCTGAAAATTGGTCTGGGAAGGAAGGGGGCGAAAGTGCCCAGTATTGTAGTGGTTAAAGTCATTATAATGCCCCGTACACACGGTCGGATTTTCCGACGGAAAATGTCCTATCGGACCATGTTTTCGGAAATTCCGACCGTGTGTGGGCTCCATCTGACTTTTTCCGTCGGAATTTCCGACGGAAAAAGTTTGAGATCCTGCTCTCAAATTTTCCGACAACAAAGTCCTATCGGACTTTTTCCGATCGTGTGTAGCCAATTCCGACGGACAAAGTGCCACGCATGCTCAGATCACATTACAAGACCAAAGCTATTGGCTACTAGCCTCTACGTAGTCCCGTCGTATGCAACGAACGTCACCACGTTCAGGATGATCGGATTTTCCGACAACTTTGTCCGACCGTGTGTATGCAACACCAGTGTCGGACAAAATCCGTCGGAAAAAATCAGACGGGTTTTGTGGTCGGAATTTCCGACCGTGTGTACGGGGCATTAGGCTTTTTTTTTTATTTTTTTTAAATCACAAACATATCATAATTTCCTCCACTGTGCAGTTCGTTTTGCACAGAGTGGCGACTTCTGGGGTTCCCCGGCGGCGCTGGTAGCTCCTCCCCGCATCGTATAACCCCCTAGGAGAAGCGTTCGCCCGGGGGTTTACCTTGTGGGCGTGCTCCCGAGTCTAGCATTGTAGGACTCGGCCCCGCCCCCGGGGCCCACGTCATTGGATTTGATTGACAGCAGCGGAAGCCAATGGCTGCGCTGCTATCAATCTATCCAATCAAGACCCGAGAACCCCGGGCAGAGGGGAAGAGCGAGTCTCCCGCGGGGGAACATATGACTGAGTAAAACAGGGGGCCTGGGGGGCCAGTCAGTCATAGGATGCATTAAGATGAAAAAACATGAGGGTTTACAACCCCTTTAAGCATTGGCAATATCTAGAAGCTGATTGGTTACTGTGCACAGCTGCACCAGATTCTGTGTGCACCAGTTTTAGTAAATCTCCCCCAGTGTTCCTGATTTTAACTCTGTGTAATTTTTTGCACAAAAACTTTGAAGCCTGCACAATCATAACCGACAGTTTAAACAAAATGTGCTGACAAGCCTGCATGATTAACGACTTAAGAACCGAGCCTCTTTTTGACACTTGTTGTTTAATCATATTTAAAATCATATTTTTTTGCTAGAAAATTACTTAGAACCCCCCCCAAACATTATAAACATATATTTTTTTAGACACCCTAGAGAATAAAATGGTGGTCGTTGCAATACTTTCTGTCACACCGTATTTGCTCAGCGGTCTTACAATCGCAATTTTTGTTTAGAAAAAATACACTTTTTTGAGTTAAAAAATAAGACAACAGTAAAGTTAGCCCAATTTTTTTCTATATTGTGAAAGATAAAGTTACGCCGAGTAAATTGATACCCAACATGTCACGCTTCAAAATTGCGCCCACTGGAATGGCGACAAACTTTGGCACTTAAAAATCTCCATTGGAATGGCAACATTGGCAACGTTTAAAAATGTCTGCAGGTTACCAGTTTTGAGTTACAGAGTTGATCTAGAGATAGAATTATTGCTCTTACTCTAATGATCGTGGCGATACCTCACATGTATGGTTTGAACACTGTTTTCATATGCGGGAGCAACTTACGTATGCGTTCGCTTCTGCGCGCAAGCTCGGCGGGACGGTGTGCTTTATAAAAAATATTTTTTTTTTTCTTATTTATTTTACCTTTTATTTTTTATTTTTACACTGTCCTTTAAAAGGCGGGACTGGGCGTGACTGCGAGCGTAGCCGAGTACACAGTACACTCGGCTCTGTAAATGTCGGCGGCGCTCCACAGACTGCACAGATCAGCGGGGGATCAGCGTATAAGACGCATCCACGATTTTTCCCTGTTATACGCCTGTTATACATGTAATATATGGGCTACTTATGTATTTATACATGTTGATCGACATATACCCCCTTAACCACTTAAAGACCAGCTGCCGCAGTTGTACTATGGCAGGTTGGCTCTCCTGGGCGACTCGCCATCATTATATGTCGGCCACTTTAAGAGCTCTAGGGGGCGCGCCTGGACGCAAAGCTGGAGCCGATGCTCCAGCTTCTCCAGTTAATCTTTCCTCATAGCTGAGCTCCTCCATGCCTCTTATCAGTTTGGTTGCCCTTCTCTGCACTTTCTCAAGTTCTCTGATATTCTTTTTGTGAACAGGGGCCCAAAACGCAACTACATATTCTTGATGAGGTCTTTCTAAGGTCTTACTAATGATTTGTACAGAGGCAAAATTATATCTGGAATCTAAACCTCTGTTAGTACAAAAAAATATTTTGCTAGCTTTTGAAACTGCAGCTTTACATTGTATGCTATTATTAAGTCTATGATCTACCAAAACACACAGATCTTTTTCAACTATTGACTGACTCAGCTGTTTACCTCCTAGAATGTATGATGCATTTAGCCCCCAAGTGTATAACTTTACATTTATCTACATTAAACCTCACTTGCCATTTTGTTGCCCAATTAAACAGTGCTTTGAGGTCCGCTTTACATTCTATAAGGACGTTATTCCACTGCATAGCTTGGTGTTATCTACAAGGACCGAAATTTAACTTTTAATCCCAAATTCTATATATCATTTATAAATAGTTTAAAAAGTAAGGGTCCCAACACTGAACCTTGGGGTACACCACTAATAACCATAGACCATTAAGAGTATGAATCAATTATCACTACTTTCTGAATACAGTGTTTTAACCAGTTTTCAAATTATTTCCTAACTGAATTTTCTAAGCCTGTAAAGTCTAACTAAGACTCCGTTCACATTTGGCATTTTGGGATCTCGGGCAGAATTGCTGCAATTCCGTCTGTGATCTCAAATTGCACTGCAGTGGCAAAATACATGTTCAGGTGCCATTCATTTTCAATGGCACCTAAACACGGTGCGGTTTTGCCACAATTATTGTGCAATAAATGACATGGCAATCAGGACAAACTGTAACGCGCAAAGCTTGTCACCCAATAGAATCTCCTGCTCATTTTAAGATAAATGGCACCTGAACATGCATTTTGGGATTTCTGTGCGATTTGAGATCATATGAAGAACTGCAGCAATTCTGCCTGAGATCCCAAAATGCCAAACGTAAACGGGGCTATGAACATTAGGCGCATGTGGGAAACTGTCAAATTCTTTTGTAAAATTCAAGTATACTATAGCCACAGCCACAGCCACTTTGTTTAGGTTATGCTTACCTCCTCATAAAAAGAAATTCTATTTAATTGACAACTTCGTTCTTTCATGAGTCCATGCGGACTATAGCGTAAAATATTATTTTCTATTTTCTATGTAGTCTTTTACTACATTATCAAGTATCTCCTCTTCTAGAAAAGTTAAACTAAACAATCTGTAGTTATTTGAAAAAGACATTGATCCTTTTTTGAAATTTAGGAACCACATTGGCCTTACGCCAATCCAGTGATACTATGCCAGTCATTAAAGAGTCTCAAACATTAGAGGGCATGTGGGCGTAAACCATCTGGTTCAGGTGTTTTATTCACCGTTATTTTGTCTAAATGTTTTTGGACCATATCAGTTTTGAGACATTATTGATCTTGGGGCTATGTCATTTCTATCCCCATTAAGGACATGAGCTTCGCCATTTTCTTTTGCATACACAGAGCTGAAGAACGTATTTAAAAAATTTGTCCTCTCTTTGTCTCCATTCACCAACTCAAAATTATCTTCTAGGGCCTACATGCTCCGACCTGACCTTTTTACTATTAATATATTTGAAGACATCTTGGGGGTTTGTCCTAATCTCTTTGGCAACCTTTCGTTTGTTTTGAATTTTTCTGGTCTTGATGTCCTTTTTACATATTGTGTTATATTCTTTGTAGCTTTTTAATGATTATAGTGTTCCTATATTTTTTTAATTTTTAAATGCTCTTTTCTTATTATTTATATTTATTTTAACTTTGGACTACATAGGTTTTATTTTTAGTCTTTTAAATGTATTGCCTATGGCAATATGTTTTGCAGTTTGTTTACACACTGTCAATTTGAAGCATTCGCGTTTCCTATTTCTGTTTTGTGTTCTTTAACCACTTGCTGACCAGCCGCCCTCATTATAGGGCAGCAGGTCGGCTCTCCTGCACAAATTGCCGTACTTGTACAGCGGCTCAAGCGGGCGCGCGGCACTGCTGCCTACGCACCCTCGCTCCCGCTGCACGCTGTGGAAGCGTGCCCACAAGTCAGGCGGACTCGATGTCCATCGGCGACCAGCGATCACCTAGGCAGAGCGGGGATCTGCCAGTGTAAACAAGTGGATCACCATTCTGCCAGGAGACATAACAGAGATCTACTGTTCCCAGTGATCAGGAACAGTGATCTCTGTTATGCCCCAGTTAGCCCACACCCCCCTACAGTTAGAACACACCTAGGGAACACACTTAACCCCTTGATCGCCCCTAGTGTTAACACCTTCCCTGCCAGTGTCATTTTTACATTGATCAGTGCATTTTTATAGCACTGATCAATGTAATAATTTCACTGGTCCCCAAAAAGTGTCACTTAGGGTCAGATTTGTCCAACGCAATGTCGCAGTCCCGCTAAATATTGCTGGTTGCCATCATTATTAGTAAAAACAATAAAGAAATAAAAGTCCATAAATCTATCCCATAGTTCAGTGATGGCGAACCTTGGCACCCCAGATGTTTTGGAACTACATTTTCCATGATGCTCCACTACACTGCAGAGTGCATGAGAATCATGGGAAATGTAGTTCCAAAGTATCTTGGGTGCCAAGGTTTGCCATCACTGCCATAGTTTGAAGACGCGATAACTTTTGCGCAAACCAATCAATATACGCTTATTGCGAAAATGGCCTGGTCATTAAGGGGGCAAATCCTTCTGGGGCTGAACTGGTTAATGACAACATTCCCTCCCAATCTAAATATTGGAGAGCAGCCCTCACCTTCGGAAAACTTGCTTTCTTAAAATTAACTGTTTTTATCTTTCCTGTATGTGCTTGTTGTTTACAGCTAACATTAAATTAAATTATGTTATGGTCACTGCTACCCAGGTGTTCTTTAACCACTTGCTTACTGGGCACTTAAACACCCTTCCTGCCCAGACCAATTTTAAGCTTTCGGTGCTCTCACACTTTGAATGACAATTACTCAGTCATGCAATACTGTACCCAAATGAATTTTTTGTCCTTTTTTTCCACAAATAGAGCTTTCTTTTGGTGGTATTTGATCACCTCTGGGTTTTTTATTTTTTGCGCTATAAATGAAAAAATTTTGAAAAAAATTCATTTTTCTTTGTTTCTGTGATAAAATTTAGCAAATTATTAATTTTTCTTCATAAATTTTGGCCACAATTTATACTGCTACATATCTTTGGTAAAAATAACCCAAATTAGTGGATATTATTTGGTCTTTGTGAAAGTTACAGACTCTACAAACTGTGGTGCGAATCATACAAAATTGATCACACCTGATGCACTGGTGACCGATCTCCCAGGAAAGTACAAATACCCCCCAAATGATCCCTTTTTTGAAAGTAGACATTCCAAGGTATTTAGTAAGAGGCATGGTGAGCTTTTTGATGTTGTCATTTTTTTCCCACAATTCTTTGCAAAATTAATTAATTTTTTATTTTTAATTTTTTCCCACAAAATTGTCATTGTAATAGGTTATTTCTCTCACATGGCATATGTATACCACAAATGACACCCCAAAATACATTCTTCTACTCCTCCTGAGTATTCCGATACCACATGTGTGGGACTTTTACACAGCATGGCCACTTAGAGAGGCCCAACATGCAGGGAGCGCCATCACGTGTTCTAGGAGCATAAATTACACATCTAACTTGTTGACTACCTATTACACTTTTGAAGGCCCTGGAGCACCAGGACAATGACACGTGACACTGACGTGGCACTGATGACAGGTGGCACTGATACGTGGCACTGATGACACGTGACACTGATGACAGATGGCACTAATACGGGACACTGATGACACGTGACACTGATGACAGATGGCACTAATACGGGGCACTGATGACACGTGACACTGATGAC
Source organism: Lithobates sylvaticus (assembly GCA_028564925.1). Lineage (NCBI taxonomy): Eukaryota > Metazoa > Chordata > Amphibia > Anura > Ranidae > Lithobates > Lithobates sylvaticus. The sequence goes on along the minus strand of CM053027.1, from coordinate 384,667,950 downwards.
AGATGGCACTAATACGGGGCACTGATGACACGTGACACTGACAGATGGCACTAATATGTGGCACTGGTGACAGATGGCACTTATACGTGGCACTGATATCATGTGGCACTAATACGTGGCACTGATGAGAGATGGCACTAATACGTGGCACTGATGACAGATGGCACCGATGCGTGGCACTAATGACACGTGACACTGATGACAGATGGCACTGATACGTGGCATTGATGACACGTGACACTGATAACAGATGGCACGTGACACTGACAGGTGGCACTGATGACAGATGGCACTGATATGTGGCACTGATGACAGGTGGCACTGACGTGGCACTGATGACACATGGCACTGATGACACGTGGCACTGATGACACGTGGGACTGACGTGGCACTGATGACAGATGGCACTTATACATGGCACTGGGGACAAGTGGCACTGGGGACAGGTGGCACTGGGGACAGGTGGCAGCGGGGACAGGTGGCAGTGGGGATAGATCACACTTTATTTTTCATTTTTTTTTTGCTTCACTCACGGCGCCGCTGCAGCCGTTCATCTCTCCCTCCTCCACGCCGTTTTTTTTTTTCTTTTTTCACTTTTTCTAATGGAGGTAATGTTTGAGCCACACTTTTCCTCTGCCTTAACTGTTTACCCAACACATAGACATACAAAGCTTACGAAAGTGGAGTTAATACCAACTCTCTTTTGGCGTACAGAGAGACCCTGGAACAGACAGATTTTGCAAAAGTGTCTTACGTGTACTCTCAAAGAGGCGCAGCATGCACCAAATTCAAGTACAGATTCTAAGTAGGTACATGATTTTGGCTCACACCACACCACTTTTAGAACACACATGAGATACATTTGCAAAATCTGTCTGCACCAGTCTTTACAAACTCCAGGGATTGTGTTGCCCAAAGCAACTGTATTTTCTTTTCCGTCCAACTTAATCCAAAGTTGTCACATTTTCAAATGCTCAGATTTTTGTAATCGACCTAAAAAGTTATCTCAAATAGAAAGAAAAGTACCCATTTTTAACCCCTTCTAAAACTGTGCAGGATATACAGCCTCAATTATTCTGGCAATTGGGTTGTCAGCTGAGGATTGTACAGGTGGCAAACAACTGAAACCAGGGCCATTCAGTATTTGTTTTATGTCCTCCCTTGACCACACATGTAAACTGGCACAATTTATTCACGCTATGGAAACTGCTTTGACCACGCATCTCTGATGCTAAAATTGTTGCGTTATATGTTTATGTATTATGAAGTTTGTAATTTAAATACCCTATCACATTACTGATTTCACCTACAAGACGTTACAGAAATTATATATGTACCTTATACCATACAACGGAGTAGCTAGTGCTTTTAAATGTATGAGGTAGATTACATCTGATAATTGCTGCTGTTCCCACAGTCTTTGATAAACGGTCTGTTGACACATCTCTGCAATAGTTGGGATTTTTCTTCTTTACATTCAAAGCTTTTACTGTATAACTTTTTCCCCTAAAAAAAAAAAAAACAACAAAAAAAAAAGAATGAAATGAAATGATACATCCACAAGCATTTAAAATGTAGTTTAAAATAAGTTTTCCAGATGCCCTTTTCTCTGTGTTCCAAATGGGATCAGGGTTAGCTACCGTCCGGCCTCTATTCTTCACTACTTGGTGAAACATACACAAATGGCTGTAGCTATGCTGGTCACATTAAAATATATATAAGATTTAATAACTCCTAAAGGAAAAAGAAATTGTGGTTGACTGCCCCCCCCCCCCCAAAAAAAATGATATATATATCTAAGAGGTAGATCTGAAATAAGGGGAAGCTCTGCTGATTTATCATCATCCAATCATGTGCAAGCTAAAATGCTGTTTTTTATTTTCCTTGCATATCCCCCTTGGATCTACAGAAACTTTACTTTCAAGTGCACTTGCAGTGCAAAGTGGATTTTCCTTTAGTAAATAACCCCCAGTATGTCTCTCTTGTGTATCATAATTTAAAAAAATGCTGTGAAAGTTACAGGCCCTCAGCTGAAATGTGAAAATAGCTCTGTAGCCTAACACCTAATCCCACCAGAAAACTTGGTTGATTTAGTAGTGGGGGCTGTTTATTAAGTAAAGTTTTCACATTCCATAGTTAAGTTGACTTTCCAAAGTGAATGGTAACAAATAAGATGAATCTGTGTTAACTGTGAATACTCAGTCATGTAAGAGGGGCACAGAAAATAAATTGGATTTTTGCTACCACAGGACTAGGCATTCAAAGAGGTTGATTTAACAAAGGAAAGTAGACTGTTCACTTTCCAAGGGACGTTGCAATTTGCAAAGAGAATTTTCCTCAGAACTTAATGAATGATGTGAAGCTCTGTTGACTTCCACCTTTCAATCACCTGTAAGCAAAAATTCCCTGCATGTGGGGTATTCTTTGCAAAGTGAAATTTCATTAATCTCTGGGGAAAATTCCCTTGCAGTGTGCAGCTTCCCCTGAAAAGTGAACAGCCGATATGCCTTTAGTAAATCAACCGTAACGGGAACACAGCTTCATATTGCACTAACAGTCATTGTGCAAAGTGAAAAGAGGTGTTATACCTTTATAACATTTTAACCACTTCAGTCATGGAAGATTTGGCTGCTCAATGACCAGGCCATTTTTTTCGATACGGCACTGCGTCGCTTTAACTGACAATTGCATGGTCGTGCTGCACCCAAACAAAATTGACATTCTTTTTTCCCACAAATAGAGCTTTCTTTTGGTGGTATTTGATCGCCTCTGCGTTTTTTATTATTTGCGCTATAAACAAAAGAAGAGCGACAATTTTGAAAAAAACAAAATGGGGTTTATTTGCTAAAGGCAAATCCACTTTGCACTACAGGTGAACTGCAAGTGCACTTGGAAGTGCAGTAACTGTAGATCTGAGAGGGACATGCAAGGAAAATAAAAATTCAGCATTTTTGCTTGTACATGATTGGATGATAAAATCAGCAGAGCTTCCCCTCATTTTAGATCTTCCCCTCAGATCTTAAGCGACTGCACTTCCAAGTCCACCTGCAGTGCACTTGGAGTGCAAAGTGGATTTGCCTTTAGTAAATCAACCCCAATATTTTTTACTTTTTGCTATAATAAATATCCCACATTTTTTTTATCAAAAAAAAAAAAATTTCCTCAGTTTAGGCGATATATATTCTTCTACATATTTTTGGTAAAAAAAAAAAAATCGCAATAAGCGAATATTGATTGGTTTGCAGAAAAGTTATAGCGTCTACAAAATAGGGGATAGATTTATGGCATTTTTATTATTATTATTTTTTTTACTAGTAATGACGGCGATCTGCGATTTTTATCAGGACTACAATATTGCGGCGGACAGATCGGACATTTTTGACACATTTTTTGGACCATTGACAATTATACAGTGATCAGTTCTATAAAAATGCGCTGATTACTTTATAAATGTCACTGGCAGGGAAGGGGTTAACACTAGGGGGCGATCAAGGGATTAACTGTGTTTCCTAGGTGTGTTCTAACTGTAGGGGCGGTGGGACTGTCTAGGAGGAGAGAGAGAGAGATCGGTGTTCATACATAGTATGAACACGCAATCTGTCTCCTCTCCCCTGAGAGAACTGAGATCTGTGTGTTTACACACACAGATCGCAGTTCTCGTTCTGTCACCAGCGATCGCGGGAGCCCGGCAGCCATAGTGCCCGCCAGGCACTCGCAACGGCTCCGGGCACATGCTGCGGGCACGCGCGCGCCCATAGTGGCGTAAAACTGCGGCGGCTGGTCGGCAAGAGGTTAACATGTAAGTGTTGGTAGCATTAATAAATAGTATATATAGATGGTAACTTGGTCCTATCTGCAAAAAGTGCTTTATAAACATTTGTTGTTGCTGCTGAGAAATGCACAGGGGTTGATTTACTAAAACTGGATAGTACAAAATCTGGTGCAGCTGGGCATAGTAGCTAATCAATCAGCTTCTAACTTCAGCTTGTTCAATTAAGTTTTGACAAAAAAAACTGGAAGCTGATTGGTTTCTATACAGAACTGCACGACATTTTGCACTCTCCAGGTTTAAGCCAGTCATAGATGGTTCGAATCGTTTCTGGTTCAGCAGGAGCTGGCCGAGATTCGAATCATGTATGGGTAGGCTGAATGTACCCAAGTACCCAGCCTGCCCGATTGTACATGCGGTTATTGCTAGCGACTTTTATATCACTGTGTTCTCCTGGCAGGGGCGTCTCCCCACCCCCGCCGAGTATGAAAACACAATAGCTCAGTGGGAGGGATTCCCCCCTCAACACTGACTGTGTTTGCAGGAAAGAAATTTGCTCTGTCTATGGTAAGTCGTAGTAAATCAACCCCACAGTTAAAAGTCAGGAATTAAGTGCTCCTATGACTTATTAACACAGTCTCCTGCAGATTACCTCTTATTGTAGGACAAATAAATATTGCATTTACTTACTGCACAGTACAGATATATTCCCCAGAATCATTTAAAGACAGTGGCCAAAATTCAAGCAGATTTCCATTCGTGAGAATCCGACTGTCTATATCTGCAGAAATAATTTCTGAAGCATTGGAGGGTAATCTTTTGTGCCAAGTGATTGTGACCTCTGCATCATTGCTTTTGCTGGTGTTTTCATCACATTTTAAAACACAGTACTCATCCTCAAAGTAACAGGGATATACTTAAAAAAAAGAAATACATTTTTTATCAATAAATATTTAAGGCCATGATCAACTTTGGATTATGCATCTGCAATGTGCCTCCAAGTGTCACCAGTCTAAACATAAAGAAGTAAAACATGTATTATATTTATCATTGTATGGGGTTCCAACTGTACAGTGCCTTCAAAAAGTATTCATACCCCTTGACATTTTCCACATTTTGTCATGTTACAACCAAAAACGTAAATTTATTAAGTGGCACATAATTGTGAAGTTGAAGGAAAATGATAAATGGTTTTCTAATTTTTTTACAAATAAATATGTGAAAAGTGTGGCGTGCATTTATATTCAGTCCCCTGGAGTCAATACTTTGTAGAACCACCTTTCGCTGAAATTACAGCTGCCAGTCTTTTTGGGGATGTCTCTACCAGCTTTGCACATCTAGAGAGTAACATTTTTGCCCATTCTTCTGTGCAAAATAGCTAAAGCTCTGTCAGATTGGATGGAGAGCATCTCTAAACAGCAATTTTCAAGTCTTACCACAGATTCTCTTGGATCTAGGTCTGGACTTTGACTGGGCCTTTCTAACACATGAATATGCTTTGATCTACACCATTCCATTGTAGCACTGGCTGTATGTTTAGGGTCCTTGTCCTGCTGGAAGGTGAACATCCACCCGAGTCTCAGGTCTATTGCAGATTCTAATAGGTTTTCTTCTAAGCCTGCCCTGTATTTTGCTCCATCCATCTTCCCTTCGGGCTCTGTCCAGCTTCCCTGTCCCTTCTGAAGAAAAGCATCCCCACAACATGATACTGCCACCACCATGTTTCACGGTGGGGATGGTGTGTTTGGGGTGATGTGCAGTGTTAGTTTTCTACCACACATAGCGTTTTGCTTTTAGGCCAAAACTTTCTGGTCTCATCTGACCAGAGCACCTTCTTCCACATGTTTGCTGTATCCCCCACATGGCTTCTCGCAAACTGCAAATTGGACTTCTTATGGCTTTCTTTCAATAATGGCTTTCTTCTTACCACTCTTCCATAAAGGCCAGATTTGTGGAGTGCACGACTAATATTTGTCCTGTGGACAGATTCTCCCACCTGAGCTGTGGATCTCTGCAGCTCCTTCAGAGTTACCATGGGACTCTTTGCTGCTTCTCTGATTAATGCTCTCCTTGCCCGGCCTGTCAGTTTAGGTGAGCGGCCATGTCTTGGTAGGTTTGCAATTGTGCCATACTCTTTCTATTTTCGGAATAATGGATTGTACAGTGCTCCGTGAAATGTTCAAAGCTTGGGATATTTTTTTTATAACCTAACCCTGCTTTTAAACTTCTCCACAACTTTATCCCTGACCTGTGTGGTGTGTTCCTTGGCCTTTATGATGCTGTTTGTTCACTAAGGTTCTTTAACAAACCTCTGAGGGCTTCACAGAACAGCTGCATTTATACTGAGACTAAATTACACACTGTTGGATTTTCCAATTAGATGACTGCTGAAGGCAATTAGTTCCACTAGATTTTAGTTAGGGGTATCAGAGTAAAGGGGGCTGAATACAAATGCACGCCACACTTTTTGAAAACCATTTATCATCTTTCTTCCACTTCACAATTATGTGCCACTTTGTGCTGGTCTATCACATAAAATTCCAATAAAATAAATTCACGTTTTCGGTTGTAACATGACAAATGTGGAAAATTTTAAGGGGTATGAATACTTTTTCAAGGCACTGTAGTAATGTGTTGTTTTCACAAATTATATTCTTGAAGAAGTTTGTTCCTGGAAATTGTCATTTTTTTATATAATTTTTAGAGAGATATTTGCTTTTTGATTATAGTTCAGCAGTTCCATAATATACAGGTACCAGTTAGAGTCCTCTGTGTTTGGATGGGCTTAATTTATATTTATATTTAAACTGTAATTTTAAGAATGTAAATGTAAGAAGATGACTCGTGTTTTAGTCTAACTTTATTCACATCAGTTATATTTGTGAACGATAATATTGTCAAAATAATTTCCTTGTCTCTCTATGTAGCAAGGTCTCTGGCCTTGTCCAGTCTAATGAGAACCTCCAAGGCCAAAGATAGCTGACATCCTTCAATATGTAGAGGGTTGTGAGGCATAGTGGGTGCAAAGATGGTGAAAGTCATTGGGCGCCAAACACTTCTTGGATGTAAAAGAGATTTTATTTCTTTTGACAGTCCTTTTTGTATTTTTGGGGGAAAGAGGGCTAGGGCCAGGACACCCTTAAGTAGTTGTAGATTCAATTGGCAGACTACGAGACTTCAATAGGCAGACAGTCGTGCAGGGAAAGGCCCCAGCAAGGCGCCACTTCTGCACAGGAATGCTGTCTCCTATGGTAACAGTCTTTAACAGTTCCCAACTCAAACATAACAGTCCACTACAACTGCCTCTTGTAGTTTTGTCAACACTGAGCTCCCGGTCTCTCACTAGACCTTCTGATTCACTGACTCTGAAACCCTTGAGCTCCTCCAACGTTTGCGGTGGTATTGAGGGGTGGTATCCCCTCAAGCGCTTGAGGGGTGGTATCCCCTCAAGCATCACCCACGCTTCCCTGCTGGGTCCCTAAATTGGCACTCCAGATACTTCTCAAGCTTCACCCCTGCTAACCAGCGAGGTCTGTGGCTTGACTCACAAGGCTTCTCTGCAAGCGTCTTCTCTGTGGGTTGGGTCCCTGACTTGATCACTGCCTAAAGTTTCCGGATTCTCCACTGTGCCCTTTCGGTGATAATGTGGTTTCGATACTTGCTTCAGTTACTCACTGTGGTCCCTGGTAAAGGTGGCTGGTCCCTTTGTGGTGACAGCTTTCCTTCTACCTCCAACCACTGACAGGTTCTCCGGCCGGCAGAACCGTCACTTCTGGTTGGACTGCAAGCCACAATCCTAACCCTGCTCTGCTCTCTTTACTTCTGGATAGGCCCTCACACAGCCTGGCAGCCAGATGCCCCTGGGATAGGCCCTATCTCCAGCCTAGCAGCCTGGGGCGTGCATCACATATTCACCCAGACAGCTGTCCTGGTGGCACAGAACATAGATCACCTGACTCCACCCAAATATATAGGTGCTCCCAGCAGGCCAATGGATTCAAGAAAACCCCTGCCCATTGGCTGAGATACCCCATATACCAATTACCTGACCTTGGGTTGCCCTTCTCATATCTAGTACCAACAAGTACCCGGCCACCTAGTGGTAGAAGAGAAAAGTGCAACAAGGCCAAACTTAGGGAGAAATCAATAGATCTCTATCAATCAATCAGGATAACTACTCCTGGCAAGTCAATTTGTGAGGAGCTCCTTGCCCATACTACAGGGTGCTACATCTATATGAGAGGAAAACACCAAAGTGTAATTTGAAACCTATGGCTTAGGCTACTTTAACGCAGCTGCACAGAGGAAGCAGGGTGGTAAAAATCTCTAGATTGCAAGTTTTAGCTACCTCTGAATTCAGAAAACTATCCGCATCCATCCAGCCATGTGAATGTAGCCCTAGGCTGCATCAACATGGGTGCATATCTGTGGACAGTTTGTTGTGTCAAGGGTTGGTTTGGAGGCTCTATTCACATGTACGCACTCGGAGGAACGGTTACAAGTGAACAGCTGTGGTGCTAGCCATTGATTTGTACAGAGTACAAATCTGACAGCCACCGCTAACAGTTGCTGCTACTTGCACAGAATGTGTGCAGGCTGTGTTTACAACCACTGACAAGAATCTACTGATTCTTACCAGTGGCCACTGGCCATTGCTATTTTCGCCATGTGAATGTAGCCTTATAGTTCCCAAAACAACATGTATATTCATTGAAAATAAATTATCCCAAAAAAAACAACTGATCTGTACCTGCTGGTATATAAAATACATACATACAGTACATAAATATCTTAAAGCTGCTCATACATGGAACGAATCTCGGACAGTTCAGCCCTGACTGGCTGGGATCTGATCCATCTGTGGACAGGCTGATTGTACACAAGTCGATCCATCAATTGACTTTGGTACAACCAGCCTGTTAGAGTTTTTACATATGATTACTGTCGGCCATTATAGCTGCTAGCAGAAATCATTGCGTTCTGCCAGCTGGGAAAGCTCCCCACCAGCAGAACCCAAAAGCGCTACGCTGTGGGAGGCATTCCTTCATCAACTCTTCCTGTGTTGATGGAGGAATCAAGCTATTTTTCTTTTACTTACACCCGTGGTGGAAGTAAATAAATACAAAACATCTATGAGCTGCTCAATAAGAGAATTTATTGGGGTGTGAGTGTTTTGTTGTATGCATAGCATATTGTCCCAAACCTACAAGTAAGCTAATTTCTTCCTTGCGTATATTTCATTGAAATTGAAGGTTCTCTGGTTTTCTCCACATTTGACATCATGCCATTCAGAACCCACTCTAGTGGTAACTATCACAGTCAGATCTGGTTGACTATGCATGAAACAATATGTTAAACCCTTTACTTCAGTTGTCTCTGACTTTAGTTCCATCCACAGAATATGGCTGTCATTCTTCTGAATTTTAAGGATGCTAACCAAATCCAAGTATTGTCTTGCAGCACCAGAATAGATTCCAATCAGTAGGCACCTAAGGATATACCCTCTATTGAATATTATTCCCTTATTTTATTTTATTATTTTTTAAAATATGGACACAATCAATTCATTTCTGCTAAACATTACCATTCATACGTTTCATGCAAATGACAACTATGCTGTATCTTGTGCCTTTTTCTCAAGCCTAGGACTTTCAGTGAAGAACTGATATTAATGGACAGGTCTGTACCGGTTGACTTGGCTGTGAGTCCTTCATTTTGCCCCATGCAGTAGAATGTAACACAACCCACCCTACTGCCAAACCAGTTTAGGCAATAAGATAAAGAGCAAAGTGTAGCAACACACAACAACCACCCAAAACTAAAATCGGATTGATTGCCCTAGACTGTTGCTCATTCTACACTATTTTATTACAGAAAGAAGACAATTAAATATTCTAGTCCACATGCTCTTCAGGTTTTAGGACAAATAACAAAAACATTATTCTGTTTAATAATGTTCCCATGCAAAATACTATCAGGCTTGTCAAATAAGTGAAACAGCAATTCAAAATTAGTCAAGCTCTCTCTCCCAGTTGAGCCAGGACTATAGTTCAACTGTCATGCACAGATCACTCTTCCCAACAGTTCCAGCTTTTTTCAGTGCCCAAACGTACAGCATGTCACAGCATACGACACAACACTGCCATTCTTAATCTTACCTCTAAGTCAGTGGTTCTCAACTCCTGTCCTCAGGACTCACTTACGGGCCAGGTTTGCAAGGTAACTGAAATACATCACAGGTGATATCATTTGTTGCTCAGTGATTGCAGTATTCTAGTCTGCATCTCCCCAAGGTAATACTTAAAATCTGGCCTGTTAGTGGGTCTTGAGGACAGGAGTTGAGAACCACTGCTCTAAGTGGTGGTGTCCACCCTCCAGGTCTATGTAAACCCAGGGCTGCCATTAGAGTTTATGTTTTTTTCTCAATCGTATGACTTTCAGCGTTTATAGCATTTAGTTATAAAAAAAAAAAAACATACATTACACATAACAGTATTAGGAAAATTGTTATTCTGATACTACAAAAGTAAGAGGGAAGAGTGACAGGTTTGTTTCTTACACATAAAACAATGTACTTACCAAATTCCATCAGACAGGCAAACCCAAAAATGAGGCACACGGCTTTTTGTCTGTACATGGCCTTTATCGTCACAGATACACTTTCGTTTCTCGTCAGGAACAGTTCTGGGGCACTTACCAGTGATCTTAGTTTTTTGGCTGATTTTCTCTACTACATCAAAAACTCACACACACGGTTTGCCTTTCAGATTTGTATCAGGAAGCAGTTATGCAATTTCTGCTGCTTGATGGTAAGCTATGTGCACACAGATGACTGAAAGAAGAAAAATTACATTTACTTCTTGACACATTCCTTGTTTAGATTGCATAAAGTACTGTATACTCTATATTAAACAGACCTACATAAAATTAGACAACACAAGATGCCTAGCATTACTTTTTCTTTCCTTCTTGTTAGCAGGTTTAACTTTCCCAGACTTCAAGTCTATAGCCTACTAACAGTCATTATAATTAGGGATGTGCTCAGGTATGTTTAGATCCTAGTCCAAACACACCTGCGCAATTCCACCAGGAAGCGGTCACTACAGATGACAGATTCTTGTTGGGATCACACAGGTCGACTAGGATTCAAATACACCTGAGCTTATCCCTAATTCCAATATACTGTGAGATTGTCTCAGTGATGAATAATGGATTCTTATTGGACATTGGGTGGCATTTGTTGAAGCTTAGCCATTAAATCATGAAAAAATGGACCTTAACAACAAGGTACAAATAAATTAGAAGTGTATTCATGACTTTGTGGCTAATAAAGGTAATAGCAGTCATATTGTAATGACTGCTCCTAGGCAGTGTATTTGAAATATAATAGCAGTCATAGAGTACAGGCACTTACAAGCCTCAATATACATGCAGCTAGTTTCATTCTTCTCTGTTATGGCCGCTGCGAGTGGGCAATGCTTTGGCAATACAAAATAAGGTTATAATTGCGCTACCAAAAATGTGCAAAAATATAAATAGCAGCCAGCATCAACAATGATACAATTGTGTGGAAAAAAATAAATGAAAAATGCAGCGCTAAGTGAAACAACTCACTAAGTAAAATGAGAATAGTGAAAATGTGATAGAAATGGCCCAATAACACAGAGCCAAATATGTAATAACAAAAGTGAAAAGATCAAAAAACAAAATCCATGGAAGTAAGTGAAAAGTAAGTACGTAATGCTTTGGCAATACCTGGTAGTAATGGAACTTTTCTACCACCACCTAGATCATGGAAATTTCTATATGCCATAGAGTCAACCTATTATAGTGATGGGCCAATAAAAAAGTGTGAGGAAGCAGGCAAGGGGCATAAAAAAGGCAGAGTTTTGCCCATTGAAAACAGCAGTTTGCCATAGCAGAGAGAGCGAGCTCCAGCAAGTCTAGGTGCGTGCACTTTATACCTGCCAGCAGCAAGCAGAAGTGACAAAGTTGCCTAAAGTGTTTTATGTTAAAGAAAACTTGTCATGAGAGGGATGCTATTGCTCATTTTCTTTTGAAAAGGCTATTTGTCTGAGTGTTATTTTAACGCAGAGACACAATTATGACTCAAAACAAGTAAGCGGGTCAGAAAAGTTGGAAAAAAGCCAGAAGCCATTATCTGCATGTTTGTCAGTGACTCAAAATATTGAGGGTCAACATGGCAACCAGGCATCTAGCATTTTAAGTAAGATAGGGCAGCAGTGACAGTCTCCATTTTTCATTCATGACAGGTTTCTTAATCTTTATGTGCTGTATGTTAAGCTAGGTAATAATATATTGCTTAATAATATTATATGCAGAAGAAATAAAACATGAAACATAACATACCGTACTCATGCTAACATTTTGTTGGGTAAAGGTAGATAAAAATACAGTACCTGATACAGCATAAAGTGAGGGCTTTTGAAGTAGCTGGACTAATGCACTGATAGTCCTTATTATCAACCATAGCTATGCTCCATCCTCACCTAGAATACAGCTGGGTGGTCTGTAATGTGCTGGCTTAAAATATGAAATGTCACAGACCAATTTAGGGTCAGAAAATGTCTCAAGTTAAAATGTTGCATTCAGATAGTATGTAATTCTGAGGAAACCACAGCAAAAATGACACCTGGGGTTAACTTGGCCACAAACACTACTGTCACACCCTTGGAGCTCTGTGTTAATTCAGAGGTGATACTGAGTGTGTAACTGCAATGCAAAAAAACAAAGAAAATAAAACAAGGTAGATAAAAACAGACAACCACTTGTGAACTGAATCATTTAATGAAAGTGACCATTGCTCTAAGGCTAGAGAAAGTTAAACAAAAGTCCAGACAGCTGCACTCCAAAAAATTGTAATTCCTTTATTAGTGTAAATCTATACAGCAGGGATAAAAACAGCTAACGCGTTTCACACCATCAAGGCAGGTGCTTATTCATAGCTGAATTGCTAAGGTTAACAGATTTTGAAAAAGATATCTAACTGACCTTGCTTACTTTTTTTTTTTGGAACCTGCAAGGTTGAGCCAGGACTGTAGTTCAACTGACAGGCCCAGATCACTCCTCCTGACAGTTCCAGCTTCTTTCAGTGGCAAAACGTACAGCATGTCACAGCAAATGACAAAACACTGCCACTCTTCATCTTACCAGCTGGAGATCCCTCTAAGTGGTGCCCCCCCTCCAGGTCTAGGTAAACCTTAGAGGTTAGAAATCATGGGGACTCATAACAGGCTACCAAACAGGACCCAACCACCCCCCCTCCCACTCCCCCGCTGCCACTGTGTACACAGCCCAGCAATCCTTGCCCATGGCCAACACTCAGACCCCATGCCCCTCCCCCCACTCCTGAAATGAGAGAAAGAAGGGACTTACTGCTCCAGTTTCTTCAGATTGAGAAAGAGTGTGTCGCCTTTTGTAGATCCTAGGACAATCTCATCTCATAATGAACCACTGAATGTGCTATAAAGCATCCAGTGGGACACTTCACAACACATACCTTCTGTCCTCTCCTTTATTGCCAATCGAGTGCAGAAGCAAGCCAAGGTATGTTAGTGATGTTACACTTTGGCCACCCACAGGCAACCCTTGCTGGGCCATGTTGTAAATAAAGGATTATGATTAATATTTATTATTGTCATTATTGGTGTTGTTGTTGTTGTGGAAATAGGAGTGTATAGAATGAAAACTTATTGAATCCAAATATATCTCTGCAGCAACTTGGGTTATCCAGAGAGAGGCATTTACTGAATCCCATAACAGTTGACAAAATCCATTTTGTATTTGTAAAAGTATTACAGTAATCAGAGTCCAATTTCAAAATACAAATTTTCTTCCATAGCCAGTATAGAGGAACTCCACCCATCCAGCATCTATATCCAATCTACACCTATCACCTAGGTAGCTTCCATGTATGCAATAATGTATACTATTTTCTAGACCTGTCCTGCCATACTACTGTGTCTGTAATCAAATCTTTTATTGATTTTGAGCTTCTTTCCATTGATTTAAATGTAGGGCAATCTGATGGCTTGGTTTTACCAGCACCTTTAATCTTATATGTGACAAATAATTGTTAACAATAGAAGAAATTGCGCTGTAAGGAACTAAAAAACAAAATCTGGCAATAACTATTAGAGCAGCATTGTAAGTGAGGATGTGATAGATGAACTTGCCTCGCTAGTGTATGTCTATATTGAAATAGGAATATCAAAACATATAGTCAATAATATATTAAAATCACAACAGTCCCAAGGTGATCAATATGAAAATAATGTTGCCAAATTAGTGACTTTCCAACTTCTGTTTCAAAACACCAGTGATGAGCCATCGCCTTAAAGTATTACTAAACTCACAACAGTAAAATCAGTCTTTATATGCAGTAAAACATGCTTGTTATACTCACTGTGGAACATAAGGGGTAATCCTGCACATTGTGTAAAAAGGATGCTTGATCCTGTATGCACAGATCCTCCACTCCCTGCACTGTCCCCCTAGACAAGTTCAGATAAGACAGAGCCTTTAGAGTCAGGCTGCACATGCTCAGTTTGGTGTGTATTGCTAGAGAAGTTTTTTTTTTTTTGGGCGAGTGTATGTGATCAGTGCAGGGCCAATCAGCACTGTCCAGACATGTCCAGACAGAGGGTCAGGAGCCCCGCAGCCTCATAGGACAGCTCAGTGTAGTATGAAAAATCCTCCTACAAGCTTTCCAAGGAACTGATAGAAACCACAAGACTGCTCTATACTGCTGATGAGAAAAGGTATTTAGCAGTTTATATTTACTAAAATAATTGCATTTCCATGTTCTGTGGGAGACCAGATATAGTGAATGCAGTGGCCTGGGTTTAGTAAAAGAGATTCTTACCAAAGTAAATGGACTCCCTTTAAAAGAAAGTCGCATACGCTTATAATGAATGGTAAATGGATTAATCTGGTGACTATCCACAAGCCTCAGATCCGCATGGTTACTCAAACAGGTATCTCTACAGACCCGGGAGAACATCCTGGGGGAACATAGATAGAGAGCCAGGACAACCACATAGTGTAAAACCCTTTTTAAAATCTATTTATTGTAAATACTAATCAATTACATGGATAAAAAGATAAAGCACTTATCCAGTCCCAATTACAATTCAAATACTTCCTCATCGAGAAGAGCTTGGCAACGTCACAAACGGCTCCACCCTACACGTTTCCTTATTACTGGTGTTTTGGAACAGAATGTAGAATGTCACTAATTTGGCATCATTCATTATTTTCACATTGATCACTGTGGGACTGTTGTGATTTTATTATATTACGGACTATATGTTTTGATATTCTTATTTCAATATGGACATACACTAGCTCAGCAAGTTTATCTGTGACAAATAATGCTTCCTAGCCTAGAATAGCTGCAGACATAAATTTCAATTGAAGCTGTTCACATATTTCCTGTATTGTTTAAGGCAAAATTGCATTCTACCACTCTAAAGTAGGTAAACAAGTTACCCTTTGAAAATGCTATTTACCATAAACAAGTACCCCATAAATACTTCCAATCCCTTTATGTCTAATTATTGTTATAAATCATAGATAAGTCATAGATACTTCCTGCAGGGGCAGCTGGTGAATGTGGTCATCTCCCAACCTGCACAGCCAGGCACACAAATTTCCACTCACTTCAGAGACAAGAAGCAGTCCTTGCAGCTCTGTTTGTTTATTTTTTTTTTAATATGGGGAATTGAACTTGGATAGGTAAGGGTTGTTGTGGGATGCCTATTTGATCAGTAGAACTCTTTAGGGACTTGAACTATATACATGCAGTATACAATTTCTTTCCTCTTCTACCTCCAGCACAACTTGCTTGCAGACTGTTACTCCTAGGACCAGCTAGCAAAGGTTCTAGATCCAACATAGACTCAGCTGGATCTTAGCAGAATGCCCTTTGTAGGCTTTGGTGTAGCAAAAATAGAAGTCTATGGTGCTAGCTGGTCTATCTGTGGCTACTGCTCCTAGCACCACCTCTTCAGGCCCTACCAGCCCTTCTGGCTGCAGCTGCCCCTTTCTCCTGCCTGTACCACCACAGTCCTCCTTACTGGCTCTGCATCTAGGCCCAAGGTCACCCCCTCCCCCTTCCCAGACCGAGGAGCGCCCTCCTAAGGCACGACAGCCCAACACTCCATCTCCAACCATTACATTTTTACCTGCAAAAAAATGTGCATCTTTTTTTTGAAGGTGAACTTATCCTTTAACAGAGAAGACACTGGAGCTGGATTTGGCTGCTTAGTAGGTCATTGGTGAGTTTTAGTAGGGCAGTTTCAGTGGAATGTTGTAGAAGTAAGCCGGACTGTAGGGGGTCGAGAATGTTGTTGTCCATGAGGTAGCGACTCATTCGGTCATGGACAAGGTGTTCGAGGAGCTTGGGGGTAAATGGGAGCAGGGAGATGGGTCTTAAGTTATTCAAACAGGTGGGGTCTAGTGTGGGTTTTTTAAGTATGGGGGTAACCAGTTCATGTTTGAGCGGGAAGGGAAAGGTGCTGGAGGAGAGGGAGAGGTTGAAGATGTGGGTTAGGGAGTTTAGAATAGAGTGGGAAGGTGGTTGCAGTAACTGCGAGGGGACAGGGTCCAGGGGACAGGTGGTGAAGTGGACCATGGAGAGGAGTTTATCAACTTCATCAGTGGTAACTGGGCAGAAGGAGGAGAGTATTGAATGTGGTATTGGTCCTGAGGTGTTGGATAGGTGAGGAAGTTCGAATGCTGGATATCTCCTTGCAAATTGTGTCGATTTTGCTTATGAAATGGTTAGCAATCTGTTGAGCTGTAAGCAAGTTGGTGGGTGGGGGCAGTGGGGGGTGAAGTAAGGAATTAAGGGTAGAAAAGAGTTGATGAGGTTTAGATGGGAGGGTTTTGATGAGAGTGTTGTAGGAGGTTTGATTAGCAGTGTGGAGGCAGGAGATGTATTTGAGAAGGGCAGATTTGTAGAGGGTAAAATCTTGCAGGGATTTAGATTTACACCATGCTCGCTCAAGAGCACTGCTGCATCTCTTGAGACTTCTGGTGTCGTCTGTTTGCCAGGGTTGTGGCAGATGGGGCCTGGTTCTGCGTGTAAAAAGAGGAGCAAGTATGTCTAGGGAGGATGACAGCATGTTGTTGTAGATTGAAGTGGTTAGGTCTGGGCAGGACAGGGGAGCTATTTTGTCGTAAAGGTCATTAGTAGCAGAATGAAGAAGGGAAGGGTTGAGGTTGTGAAGGTTTCTGCGGGTAGTGGTTTGTGGGTTGGCAGCATGGGAGGTAGGAGACAAGGAGAGTGTGAAACAGATAAGGTTGTGATTAGAGAGAGGAAAAGGGGTGTTAGAGAGGTTGCAGGGAGTGCAGCGATGGAAGAATATGAGGTCGAGAGTATTGCTGTTGGAGTGAGTGGTGGTTTGTGTCCATTGTGTTAGGTTAAAAGTGGAGGTTAGGTTGAGTAGTTGGGAAGTGGTTGCAGTATTAACATTGATTGGAATATTAAAGTCACCTAGGATGATGGCAGGTACTTCAGAGGAGAGAAAGTAGGGTAGCTATGCAGAGAAGTCATCCAGAAAGCGTGACACAGGTCCAGGAGGCCGATAAATGACTGCAACCATCAGACAAGCTGGAGAGAAAAGACGAATGCAGTGCACTTCGAAAGAGCAGGTTGAAAGAGAGGGAGGTGTGGGAAGAACCTGGAAGGTGCATTGTGGGGAGAGGAGAAGTCCGACGCACCTCCTTTTCGTCCACTGGGTCTGGTGGAGTGAGTCCAGAGGAGGCCGCTGTGGGACAGGGCAGCTGGAGAGGTAGTGTCAAATTCCTGGAGCCAGGTTTCCGTGATAGCAAATAGATTAAGGGATTTGGAGAGGAAAAGGTCATTGATAGAAGCTAGTTTGTTGAAGTTTGAACGGACATTCCAAAGGGCACATTAAAGAGGAGGGCTGAATTGTGGAATCAGGGGATATGGGATAGCTTCATAGTTTCATAGTTAGTAAGGTTGAATAAAGACACCAGTCCATCCAGTTCAACCTGAGCGAGTGTCTACAACTGTCCCTATCCCTGTACATCGCACACTCACATTGGTCCCTACCCTCAAGGAGCCCACAATCCAAGGTCCCCATTCATATACTAGGGCCAATTTTTGGACAGAAGCCAATTAACCTGCCTGCATGTCTTTGGATTGTGGGAGGAAACCGGAGTACCCGGAGGAAACCCACACAGGCACAGGGAGAACATGCAAACTCCAGGCAGGTAGTGTTGTGGTTGAGATGAGAAGGTGGGAGTTATGACTACTGTTGGAGGAGGTAGAGAGACAATTTTGGGGGTGGCAATTGGGTGTGGGAGGGCCGGAGTTTGGTGCGATGTCCCCAGACATTAGGAGTAGTAGGATTGTGAGGGTGGTAAGGCGGGAGTGGGATTTTTAGGAGGTCAGTGGAGTGGAAGTGGTGATACTGTGTGGGCTTAGAATGAGCAGGAGATGATAAGTGCATTATATTATATTAGTGCATTATATTCTATAGTGTTTCTGTCTAAAGAATCCTTAAATGCTCAGTCTATAAAATCCGTAAAGGCTAAGTTCACCTTTTTTTTCTAAATTCCAGCTCCCCTATGTATCAATATAGCAATAACCACTAATTCCGACCCCAAAATCCGTCAGATTTTTTCCGACGGATTTTGTCCGACACTGGTGTTGCATACACACGGTCGGACAAAGTTGTCGGAAAATCTGATCATTCTGAACGTGGTGACGTTCGATGCGTACGACGGAACTACATAGAGGCTATTAGCCAATAGCTTTGGTCTCATTATTTGATCTGAGCATGCGTGGC
Source organism: Lithobates sylvaticus (assembly GCA_028564925.1). NCBI lineage: Eukaryota > Metazoa > Chordata > Amphibia > Anura > Ranidae > Lithobates > Lithobates sylvaticus. Next base: position 384,649,341 of record CM053027.1, on the reverse strand, counting down.
ACTTTGTCCGTCGGAATTCTCTACACACGATCGGAAAAAGTCAGATCGGATTTTGTTGTCGGAAAATTTGAGAGCAGGATCTCAAATTTTTTCCATCGGAAATTCACACGGAAAAAGTCAGATGGAGCCCACACACGGCAGATTTTCCGACAACATGGTCCGATCGGACATTTTCCGTCGGAATTTACGACCGTGTGTACAGGGCATTACTCTTGTTGACCTGGAGAATTGCACATGGAAATAATGTTTAGAGCATAATATGATTGCCTAAATGGTACTGAAATATGTATAAAAAATGTCTTCTCCTTCCCCATTTCTTCTTCCAGTCTCTTTCTTCTTGTTCTTCCTCCACCACCAATCCGACCACCGACCTGCTAAAGATCCAAAAACGACCCTCCTATGATGCTGCGGCCCGCCGATCTGTCTGCTTCCATGGCGCACATGTAAGATATAACTATTGGGCGTGGCCACTGGATGGCAAACAAATACTTCCAAAATCAAATTCACTATAGCCCCCAGACAACAGGTAGCGTCCAAACCCTTAGTCTTGTTAGGACCTGGAGAATTGCACATGGAAATAATGTTTAGAGCATAATATGATCGCCTAAATGGTACTGAAATATGTGGTATATTGTTTAAAGATAATCTGCTTTTAAAGTGTGTAAAAAAGTGATTTCTACACTGAAATATCTTTAAAAGTCTGAGAAGAGATAAATTCCCTGTCTCTTTACAACTAGGTGCCAAAACAACTGAGCATGCTCATATATGCAAACTACTCTCATTTTAACTCCCATGGCTTTTTTACAGGGAGCTATAGTAAATGCCAAAATTAGCGCTGGGTTAAAAAGCATTTTTGGGAGTGAAAATTTGAGTTATGTAGCCCAATGCAAGTTTCAGCTATTTATTCTAATGGTACAATTGTAACTTCCCCAAATAAATACTTTTCATGTTGGGATGAATGTATCTTTCTCTCAAAAAAATTATCCTTGCAACAATGTTGCTTCTTCATCATCTATTTTGTTTTTAAGAATGCTAGAATGTGGAATGTTTTGATGTTTTGGTAAAATATATTTTTCTCTGTCACTTTCACTTGTTGCTGTCCATCTCACAAAAATCTTTACCCAAACTCACACAGGAGTCTTTACAAACCACAAACAATACCATTGCTGATGCAAATTTAAAATTAGTCACAATTTTGTCTGTTTTTTATTATTTCCAAATGATCATAATTTGAGCCCAAAAAATGTGATATGTGTACCACCATCAGAAATAAAAATATAATTCCCAAAAAACCGAGGGTAACATCACTATTCTACACTCACACACACCAAGAACCACCAAATATCACAGAATAAATCAAGAAGAATAACTCCTGACTAAATGTAATTCCACCACCTATATGTCCAAACAAATGCAGTATATGTGTATTTATGTGTAGGAGGGCTCCACACGTAGCAGCACAGTGACTCACAGGTTAGCACTTCTGCCTACCAGCATTGAAGTTCTGGGTTTTAATCCCAAACATGCCACTCCGTGTAGAGAAGTTGTCTGTTTTCTTTATGTTGTTCAACATAAATTGCAGCCTCTTTCCAAGCCAAAACCCACGAAATGACAGCTGTTTAGCTCTCAGCATGCTGACAGTAATCAGCCACAACCAGCCTTCAAAACAGATGGTATATGCCAGAAACAGGTTGTTCACTGACTCTCTGGCCTTCCACAGTACATCTGCATTGATTAATTTCTTGCACCCCTGGGACTTAGGACTGTTTTACAACACAGAGGTGCAGCCTAAAAACATGTGGCAGCACAGTGGCTCACAGGCTAGCACTTCTGCCTAGCAGCAACGTTTGAATCCTGGCTAGAGGTTTGTATGTTGTGGGGTAAAGTTTATTTTTCTCTATTGCTAACATTTTTGATGGGTTTCACATAATGGAACCCCAAGAAATCACATTATAAATCAAGCAAGTGTGGGTTTGCAGCAAATCTAGAGCTGGGGTGTTTTGGCCCAGATATGGAAGTCTGGTGTGATGCTGCACACATATTTAAATGTTGTCTGCTTATGATGATTGACGAATGCGCTTTGTCACCAATTTGTGTGACGCACCCCTCACAAAGTTGTCGTTTCCTGTTTTGGACCCTCCACATGCCCAACAACGTACAAGTTTGGTTTGGAGATTTCTGGGATAACTGATAATGGGCAGAGCCTTGGACATGTGTTATTTTGAGCTTTACTCTGCACAGATATCAATGCTGAGGCATTTTTTCATTCTTAATTCCTAACTCCTAATGACCAGGTGTGAGCCCTTGAGGCCTACATGAAGGGACAGAATTAATTACACTGGTGGGTATGTCCTTTACTGGGTGGGTAAGAAATCCTAGCAAGGCTATTTAAAGGCCTGTATTTGTGGCGGGTGTTTGGCCTAAAAACAGTCCTACATTTTTCAGTGATTGAGCCCTTAGTTTTAATGCAACTAGTGTAGCAATAAATAATAGTCTAAATGTTTTTCTGTACATTCTGTACATTTTGCTGTTTATGCCATTACATTTAGGATTCGGTTACATTAATTGTAAGGTTATGTACAAAGAAATAGTAAACCAATGTGTGCTATCCCACGCTCCCTTTCTTTTGGGTGTTCCTAAATATTAAGTGCTAACAGATAGCAGTAAGCCAAATTATTGTGTTCCCACAACTACTAAGTGAAACATGTATATATATATATATATATATTGACTGTGCCTTTCATAATTGAAATTAACAAACCGTATGCGCATTAAACATTTAAATAGATCAAAATAAATTATTCAGTGACATGATTCCTTCACATACACAGTTTATATTTCCAGGTCTAAAACCACCTTTTCTTGCTGGAGTATATATCCTTCTATCCTTCTCTTGCCTCACTGGATTGCACTCTTCAGGTTACACCTCGTATAGACTTTTAATCTGTAATCCTCTTTCCTCCACCATTAAACCCCTTTCACACTGGGGCAGTTTTCAGGCACTTTAGAGCTGGAAATAGCCTCTGCTAAGCGCCTGAAAATGGCCTAGAATTCATTCAAGTGTGACTTTTCACACTGGGGCGGTGCGCTTGCCAGACGTTTCCGAAAAGTCCTGCAAGCAGCATCTTTGGGGTAGTTTTGGAGCACTGTATTTAGCACTCCCAAAACGCCCTGCCCATTGCAATGAATAAGCAGTGCTTCCGAAGAGCCTGAAAAGTGCTTTGGAAGCACCGCAACACAGGAGTTTTTAACCCCTTCTTTGGGGTTAAAAGCACCCGCTAAAACGAGTGCCGCTTTAGAGCTAACGCGGCCGCGGTCCCAGTGAGAAAGGGGTCTTAGCCTCAGTTAAAACAAATGCACTTCCATGGTGTAGTATTTAAAAACATCCACATTTATTAAAATATTGTACACTTACATTTAAAACAGACAATGCGCTTGTTAGGGTTGCCACCTCATCCCTTTAAAACCGAACACATATTACTTACACAGGTTCTGTGGCTGATTAAGATGGTAATTGAACTCACTTGGTGCCTTATCTGCATTAAATTAGCCTCAGAACCTGTGTAATTCATATGTGATAAGGGTTTAAAGGGATGAGGTGGCAATCCTAGAGCTTGTATGTAAACATCCAGCGGGACCGCAACTTCCGTGTGTCTCACGATCCACAATGCTACATCACCCGACTCCACCCTATACAATGGAAGTGCATTTTTTTTAACTAAGGTTAACAGTGGAGAAAAGAGGATTACAAATTAAAAGTCTATACAAGGTTTAACCAGGAAAGTGCAACCCAGTGAGGCAAGAGGAGGAAGGAGATTAATCAGCTGAGAAGACTGGATATATACCCTAGCAGGGGAAAGCGGTTTTAGACCTAGAAACAGGTCTATATTGGAGGTGGGCGCAGTGGTGAAAGGTGGTGGGAGTCACTGCATATTAATGTTATAGAAGGCCCACAGGGGTGAAGGATTAAGATAGTTTGGCACAAGGTGCTAGAAGGAATATTATTATTTGAGTGGAAGAAGAATGTACACATTTGAACTGTGTATATTTCGTTTTAACGCATTAAAGGAATCATGTAGCTGAATTATTTAATTTTATTAGAATTTTTTTTGCACATACAGTGAAGTTTGATTTGTTAATTTCAATTATAAAAGGCGCAGCCAATATATATATATATACATTTTTCACTTAGTAGTTGTGGGAACACAATAATTTGTCTTACTGCCATCTGTTAGCACTTAATATTTAGGAAATTATGAAAGGGGCAGCCAATATATATATATATATTCATTTTATGTACAAAAAAATATATAGCTTGTTTTTTTGTTTTGTTTTTGCATTTATGTAATATGACACCAACAAATGATAAAAACATGAAAATAATAAAATGTAAGCAAGAAGTAGCTAATTAGTGCTGATTTGGACTTTCTTTTTTCCATTTTGGAAAGAGTAAGGCAAGCTTATAACCCCTTTGTGTCCCATTGGGGAGATGTTCCTTCACTTTCTATCGCATAGCCAAAAAAGGATGTGAGAGGAATGCGCTGACAGGCACTTCCATCTTCACCCAGTTTTCCTTCCGGGTTCACGTCTTCTGGCCGTTTAATTGGCCGTGCTGTGATGATGTCACACCCTTGCATGCACATGGGAGTCACGGACCACAGCACAGAGCTCTGAAGGGAAGGCACAGGAATTGCTTTTAATTATTTGTACTTATTTTATGCCCTATAGGTATTATCGAGCTCACAGCTGCAGCAGCAGTTGTAAGCTTGCTTTAACCCATGGTCTACCAAGCCATTTATAAATGTACCTTGGTAGACAAGTGGTTAATAAAGTTCAAAGTTTTATTGGAAACTGTTTCTGAAGTTGAACTTTTCTGTACACTTTCATATGTGCATATCCTCAAATATGTATAGAATTAGGTAATTGTAGTCAATTTGACACTACAACTAAATATGGTTTTTCTTTTACATGTTATTTGTTTTTTCTAAATTTATTCTTTATATTGCCATACTAATTATTTTATTAAGTTATATGTTTTATAACAGATTTTAATAGCCACCATAATGCTAGATATAAATAAAAATAAAGGACTTACCTTGCTTTCAGGCACCTTTTGGGGGTGGAGGGAACAGCGGGTACCTGGTTTTGACAGGTACTTCTGGTTGAGTTTGCTGTGGCCCCCCTCCTACTTCCCCCGCATGGCTTCACTGCCGGTTTCCCTTAGAGGAGATGGCGGTGGCAGCACCCGATAGCTGATTGAAAAATCAGTTTGGGTGAAGACATCACTGGATACCTGGACAGGTAAGTGTCCTAATATTAAAGGTCAGCAGCTACAGTATTTAAAGTGAAAAGTTAATGATGCAAAATTCCTTTACATAGCATCCTTGGGGCATGCCTGTGAAGTGGCACACCTAGTTGGATATAAACTGACATTTTGTAAAAACAAAACCATGGTAAATAATATTTTGCTGCTAGCTTTTTTTCTTTTTAATACAGCAAGCCCCCCTCCCCTAAAAAAAAAAACACCATCATCAGGGTCTGGTATAGATTTTGGGAGGTTTCCAAGTTGATCATAACAGCTGTCAGAAAGTCCATGTAAACTATAAATTAAACTTGATGCTTTCACAATGCTTTTTCTCCTCAGTCATGACATCCATCTAGAGCAGTCAAGGAAAAGTACAGCATGTGCCGCTGGTGTAGGCAGCATAAAAGTGTATGTGTGACTTAGGTGTGCATGGGCAAATACTGCTGACCAATAATCACAGAACACAACTACAAAAAAATCCTTTTCCAAACAGCATTCTCACTACTACAGAATGACATAAAACAGAAAATAAGATACTGTATATATAAAAATTTTAATTAGTCCAAAAAGTGTATAGAACAATAATGCTGCAATATAACAGTACTCCCCAGAGGCCTTATGGACCCTTAAAGAGTATTTCATCAAAGAAAAATAGGTACATATTTTTACAAACTATACACACAGAAAAAACACAGATCTCTAGATGTTTTTTAACAACTTGAAAGATTGATAACAGCTAGAGATAAACATCATCTGCCAACTTCATTTTGAATCTTTGCCCTAATTCAGAGACTTATACAGCAAAATGTATTTTAATCTGATAAAATGGAGGCTTTTCTGTATATATCATTAATGTGCAATTATTACATCTGCTCAAAGATGATATTTCAATCTCCTGTGATTTCCTGTGATGGTGGCTGCATTAGTTTTCCATTTTTTCATGCCAAGTACATTCTCTACAGGTACCGTAATATACCTGTTGATCTTGCCAGAAATTGTGCGTCTTTAGCATCCTGTGTTAGAATTCTGTTCATACAGTCATAGTTGCAGCAACCATTCTCATATTATGTACTGGGATTAATATTTCTGCCACTAGATGGCAGTATTTTTTTTATTTATTGTATGTAGAGTAACTACATTCTTTATGGTTTGTTACTGTTCATTTCTCTGTGTGTTTCTGTCATTTACAATAAAGCAAGAAGGGCTCTCGCCATGTGTCCAGCAACATCTGAGTAGTAAGTGACATATCTGCTGCAGCCTTCCAACAGGTTACGGGAGCATCTACAGACAAAAGACTAAACACTGCAGAAACTACAGGTACAGCAGAATTAAATGCAATGAATTATGAATGATCAAAATCATATCTTAAAACTGGTGTCAAAAGAAAGCTAGACAATTCCATAGCCCAGTTGACACAGATCCTTAAAATGTAACTCAATGCGAACTTTATTCACTTGCCCTACAAAAAATTACTTTTATTGGTGTTATTGGTCACTCATCTTTATACAGACTAGCAGTAGGCATGAGGGAAATTGGCCAAGTTAGTCAGAAAATCATAAATTATGACCAAATGCATCAGTGTCTGTGGCGAAGGTGAAATTATTGCGTTTAAAGGTGGTTAAGCGAAGGTGCTGCTCACCCCATCCTGATATTTACTGATCATAAAAATCTTGAATATCTCATAACTGCCAAGCGATTAAGACCATGACAGGCCCGTTGGACTTTGTTCTTTTCAAGATTAAATTTTCATCTTACCTATCGCCCAGGGTCCATGAACGGAAAAGGGGATGCTCTTTCCCGTATGTTCCCAGAGACTCCCGAAATAGCTGCTCCCAGCACCATCTTGTCACCACATAACTTTTTACTAATTCAAACTGATCTAGGTACATCAATCAAGCAAGCGTCTGCTCTATGTCCTGAATCCGAAAACCCTCTCGTTGAGGAAACATGAGGGCATGAGGACAAGATCTTCATCCCTCAGGAAGTAAGAACTCAAGTCCTTAAGGCCTGTCATGATCGTCTGCTTGCAGGTCACTTTGAAATTCGGAAAACATGTGAACTCATTCAAAGATCCTTCTGGTGGTCCAATCTACGACAAGATTGTAAGAACTATGTAAACTCTTGTGCAACGTGTCTTCAAAACAAAGGTAGTAATACCAAAGCCTGGGGCCTCTTGAGACCTCTTCCCGTACCAGAACAACCCTGGAGAATGCTGTCAATGGATTTTATTGTGGACTTACCTTCTTCAGAGGGATTCACCACCATCCTGGTGGTTGTTGACAGATTGTCAAAGATGGCCCACTTTTTACCCATGATAAGTACTCCCTCAGCCCCAGATACGGCACACCTGTTTATCAAAGAGATTGTGCGGTTGCATGGATTGCCCAGCAGTATTGTCTCCGACAGAGGGGGGCAGTTTACTTCCAGATTCTGGAAAGCTCTGTTCAAAGCCCTGAAAATTGAAGTTTGTCTGTCCTCTGCATACCACCCACAAAATAATGAACAGACAGAAAGAACTAATCAAACTTTGGAGCAGTACCTGAGATGTTTCTCTTCTTTTACCCAGGACAATTGGGCATCCCTCCTTCCATGTGCCGAATTCGCTTATAACAACTCAGTTCACTAACCAATCACCATTTTGAGCAAACTACGGCTTCCACCCGTCCTTTCTGTCAGATGTTATCCCAGAAGCCTCAGTACCCGCAGTCCAGGATAGGCTTACCTTTATTCAAACCAACTACCAAACAAGCCATGCAGACAGCCCAGGAGGATTACAAAAAACACTTTGACAAAAGGAGAAGAGATAATCCAATACTGAAGGTTGGGAACAAAGTTTAGCTTTCCACAGCAACCCTCAGACTCACGTGTCCCTCTCAGAAATTGGGTCCATGTTTTTTTTGGACCTTTCAAGATTAAGAGAGAAATCAACCCTGTAGCATTTGAATTGGACCTACCAATCCGCGCATGTGCATTAGTAACCGGCACGCAACAGCGAACACACGTTCGCCGTCGCGAACGTGCGTATGCAAAACGTGCTAATTACCAGTGTTTGCTGGCCTATATAAAGTTGCTCTCATAAATCGCTGGATTATCGTCAGCTCTGTAACCTGTGTCCCTGTGTTCCTTGCTCCTGTTTGATTACCTGTTACCAACCCGTCTTACAGAGACCTGCTCTGGCTTCTCTCCTGGCTCTGAACCCAGCTTGTTTCACGGACCTGCTCTTGCCTGTTCCAGATCGACTTCCTGTGTTTGACCCCGGCTTGATCACAACTACAATTCTTGCCTCTGTTTCTGACTGCCTTCCTGTTTGATTGTTTTGTTTATATAATAAATTGTAACATTATCAAACATACTTCACTATTGGAGCCCCTTTTTCTTGTACTTTACCCCCCATTCTGTGTGAGGTGTGTTCCGCCGGATGGCGGCCGTTACTCAGTACCATAGGGAATCGTGAGGACATCTCCAGAAGTACCTAGCCAGTGGAGACAGTGGAGGAGAGGAGCCCATGCAGAGCCAGTCATATCTTCTAAGGCCCATTGATAGCGGCCCTGAGGTGAGAGACTAGAGAGCACTGTTGAGGATTAGACTCCCCTTCACACATCATCCCATCCACGTAGAAGTTTTTTGCGGTTACATCTTTTAGAGACTTTTATGTGACATACAGACATTGTTCACTGGTTTCCATTGGTTTTATTGGAGTTTGAGATTTGGACTTCATTGCCTATACACTATTCATATGTTATAGACTCCTCCCATTCCCTTGTTAGAGAGTTATTATTTTATCAATCTCTCTATAAACCATTATATTAAACACATCACGTTATTTATTTTTATTAATTGATGTTATTTATTTTATATCAATTTCATATTTATTCACTAGGAGGTTCTAGAATATTTATTTATTTAATTTAATGACATTTATTAGCACTGGTGCACTAATATAGCATTATTATTATTATTATTATTAATATTCGCACACTTTTATACTATTGGTATTTTTTAGGTGCTTAATTTTAGCGCAAAATCATTATTGTTTTTATGTTATTTGTGGATTTGTGTTTACCATTAGATTTTGCTGCTTTATTTAAGAATTTTATTCTACACTTTTTGGCACGTTTTAGCTGGTTTTTAATCCAGCTGTTTATTTATTGAACCTTACCATCACTATAATCTATATATGCACATATGAATTTATACTATTTATTTATTAATATTTTAGTTTTTGATGTGCATGTTTTCTAGTTCATGACAGCGCGAAGGTCACCCACACTACTGCCTTCCTGTTTGACCCCCGGCCTGGCTTCTGACGTTGTCTCTGTTTTTCTATCTGTCAAGATCCGCCAGTACCCCCAGAGAATCATTGGCTGTAAACCCCCTTCTCTGCTCGTGGGTGTCTGCTTCTGGAACCATCAGACAGCTTTACCAGCAGGCAACCCTTGCATCTCTAGTCATAGTATCCTCTGTCTCCAACTCCAGGGGTACTCTGCACTCAGCCGCAAGGGGAGCCCTCTCGTCGCCTCAGCCTCCAGCCTGGTACCTTACAGCTCTGCTCCCCCACCATCTCCTCGTTGGCTCACTGGGTGTGATAGACAGAAGCTGAAGCCATTGCTGTCTCAGCCAATGAGAAGAGAGAGTCCCCGGAGAGCCGATGCTCTTGTGCAAATCACTGTATAGGGATGGGGCTCAGGTAAGTGTTAGGGGGGCTACATTTTTTTACCTTTATACATAGAATGTACGAAGGTAAAGAACCTTGAGCCTTTAGAACCCCTTTAACATTGAAGTGGACTTTGTTTTTCTATATATATTTATGGCAACATATGAGGTAGGTGAACCCTTCTCCTTTTAGACCTCGTTTGTATATGGGACTATATGGAATGTTTATACCATATTGGAATCCATGAACTTTAATATTAATTTCATGCATTAGTATCACTTAATTGGGATGTCTTTACATGGTTTTCCCCAAGATGGTTCTAGTAATATATACAGTATATCATTATGTTATATATATAATTATTGTTTTGTTGTTCAATTAAAGAAACACATTTTGGTGTTTTAGTTTTAATATGAGTATTCAAGAGATGTTCACATATAATCATGACCAGTTCTGCCCAGAAGATAACGGATACCTGTGATGTATGCTATGATCTACAGACTACAACCTCGTCTTGACAAATACATTTATAGCAATTGGCCATATAAGCACCGCATAAGAAACAGTCATGGGCTCTTCTTCTTCTCCCACCTGGTAAAAAAGCAGTTTATTTTCAGATATCTCAGCTTTGCTACTGATTATGTGCATCGCTAGTAACAATAAACTCCAGTATTTCTCCAGAAATTAAAAATTCCATGCTACAGACCAGCAGCATCATGACAGTGTAGTGAGCTAAACGCAGTCACTATATCTAAATTCACATAAACATCACTGGGTGAAATGAAACTATGGCACATATTATATGGGGTAAATATATATACCATAATCCAATGTATAAATGACTTGTGCCATGCTGATTCCATGTTCATCAACTGTAAATCCAGGATATTCTAAGATCTAAAATTAGAGATGAGGTTAAATACACATACAGTATTTACACATTTAGTTGAAAGTTGTTTTTTGATAACTCAATCAGTTAGGCCTCATTCACATAGGCAAATTTAAGTGTACACCCATGTGGGGGCATTGTTTTGTTATATTTCCACAAACCTATTCATGTCAATTGGGATGTAGCAGCTTCCTGGATACAGCCACTTCTCCCAATTTGACATCCATGTAGTTACATGCGCATGTCCCCGAATACACACTGCCTGCATTCAGGGACTGGTAGCCGCGCCGATTTCAAGTTGTGAGCAACGGCTGTGTCCGTGCAACCTCATCCTAATTGACTTGAATGGGACTGCCTGCATCTTGTGCGAACATAACATGGCTCTCACACAGGTGTACGCTTAAGTAGGCCTGTGTGCATGAGGCCCAGGTAGCAGTTAAACCACAACTAGTGTTAAACCAAATGAAAAAAGTGTTGCTATATGTATATAGTCACTTTTAAAGGATTCATGTATGTATTAGGGATCGACCAATATTGTTTTTTCGGTGCCGATAGGATACCGATATTTCGGCCTCCTCTAAGGGCGATAGCCAATATTATGTGCCAATATTCTGTACATTTAAAAATTTTATTTTTACACTTTTTTTTATTTTTATCACTGTTATTGCTGTCACAAGGAATGTAAACATCCCTTGTGACAGTAATAGACAGTGACAGGTACTCTTTATGGAGGGATCAGGGGTCTATAAGACCCCAAACCCCTCCTCTGCACTTGAAAGTATTCAAAACATCAAGATTGCCATTTTTGAATACTTTCTTTTGTTTAAAACTGGTGCCTTTAAGATGCCAGTAATCCGGGAAGTGATGTCGTGACATTGCTTCTGCGTTACTAGATCCAATACCCGGACTAAGCATCGGCTTTGTTTGGGTCATCGGCCAGCCGGCGGACGTGCCGGCTGGTTGCTCGGACCTCCCGATGGGACAGGAGAGCACGGGAGAGTGGCGGAAGGCAGAGGGAGGGGGGATGTCCCCTCCTGCTGCTTGTAATAACAGCCAAGGGCTGCTGAGCATGCATCGGTTGTTATTACAATGAAGCCGACCGTCCAGTCTAAAGAGCGGTACCGGGGTGATGCCTGCAGCTGGAAGCATCACACCGGTAAAACCCCTTGAAGCAATATCGGTAATACCGATCTAGTTTGCGACCGTTTCCGATTTGTCAGAAAATGCTGATATCGGCCTTACCGATAATCGGTCGATCCCTAGTATGTATGTATCCCCCATTAGGTATATATTTACCTTTAGACCCCTTTCACCTTAACCTGTTGTTATAAGGGAAGAAACTGAGGCGAAATCTCATAATAACTAATGAACATGTGGTGAGGGAAAGCTTTGAATTGGAATAATTGTCTTGGTGACAGCTATCAAAGGTGGAATTTTCTCACACTGTGGGGAGATTTCCTAAGGCTGTCTATTATGTCAGCAGGGCAAGGAACAAGGAGTAATCTCTTCTAACCAACAAAAAGGTTTTCTTTGAAGTTTCGCTAAAATACACTAAATATACTATAAACGAAACCAGGTACCATATAAAAATGTAATGTCTGAAACAGTCAATGCAGATATGGTCTGAATCCCCTGTACACTATTCCCAAACATTAGGAGGCTTCTAATGATTGCAGTACTTCTGTAGTGATCATCTGTCCTTTTCTTGCTACTGAACTTCCAGTGTTGTGGGGGTTAACAGCTTCAGGTCTCCAGGTTCAGCTGCACTAAAGATAATCCAACAGGGGAATGCCCCTTCCTGCCCTCTTCTCCATTGAGAAAAAATCTTTCACTGATTACACTGCCTGTAACGTGAATGGTGGAAAGGGTGGAAATATAAGCGCCACTCCACTGCTAAGAGGTCCAGATACAACTTTATCCCATTAAAGGTCAGGGGTACAATTCAAGAAAAAGCCAACGTGTTTCAGGGGTCTGCCAAACAAGCTGCTGATTAGGCCTGTGCTTTCAACTCACACTGGAATAAATACCACTGTGGGTCCAGTTCGCTACTGGTTTGTTAATTTTACTGCCTGTCAAGCCCTGATGAAGGGGGCACTGGACATTTCTTGAATTGTACCCTGACCTTTAATGGAATAAAGTTATATCGGGACCTCTTAACAGTGGTGTGGCGTTTAAATTTCAACCCTTCTCACGTTACACTACAAACCAAGGAGAATGTGGAGACCCTCTAGGGTGTAGAAGCCACCAATTTACACCAGACCATTTACACCAACATTAACCACTTAGCGATCGCCCTATAGCAGTTTTACTGAGTGTGCAGGATCACGTATATATATGCACTTCTGGGTTGCAGGTGCAAGTTATTATTCACTTGATGTCCTCCGGCACCTGATGATCATTCAGGCAGAACGGCAGTCTGACTATGTAAACAAGGCAAATTACCATTCTGTCAAGAGGGAAGACATGGATTATGTGTTCCTGCAAAGCAGGGACATGGATCTATGCCTTATCTTAGGAAAAGCACCTCCCCCACAGTAAGAAAACACCAGCTTGGCACACATTTAACCCTTTGATCGCCCCTGATGTTATAGGTACAGTGACAATGTATTTTTAGCACTCATCACTGTATTAGTGTCACTGGTTCCCCAAAAAAGTCAAAAGTGTCAGTAAGGCTGGATTCACACCTATGCATTTTTTGTGCTTTTTGCATTTTGCAGATTTGCACTACAGAGCATGTTCCATAGGAAACCATGTTAAATGGACTCTAGTGCAAATCTTCAAAATGCAAAAAACACTAAAACTGCATAGATGTGAATCAGGCCTTAGTTTCCAATTGTCTGCTGCAATATCGATATAAACTGCTATAAGTAGCTGATCGCCGCCATTACGAGTAAAATAAAAATATCCCATAGTTTGTAGATGCTATAACTATTGTGCAAACCAATAAAGATACGCTTTTTGGGATTTGTTTACCAAAAATATGTAGCAGAATACATATTGACCTAAATTTATAAAGAAATTGTATTTTTTAAATTTTTTTATCGGATATGTTTTATAGCAGAAAGTAAAAAACATATATTTTTTTTTCTCAAAATTGTCTGTCTTTCTTTGTTTATAGAAAAAAATAAAAACCGAAGAGGTGATCAAATACCACCAAAAGAAAGCTCTATTTGTGGGAAAAAAGGAAATACATGTATTTGGGTACAGTGTTGCATGACCACGCAGTTGTCAATTAAAGTAACACAGTGCCCCATAACAAATAATGGCCTGGTCAGGAAAGGGGGTAAATCTTCTGGAGGACAAGTGGTTAATACCTTAAGATAAAAATACCAGTAAAATAAACCTAGGGGTCCAGCGCTATCTTTCCACTTTCTTCAACTGTAACATGAATGGGGGAGAGTCTGATCTGAGTTAACTGATCTGAAAGAACTTTTCTTAATGAAAGAGAGGGAGGAGGTGTGTCCCATCGAATCGTCTTTAGGACAGCTGAGCTCGGAGACTTGAAGCTGTTAACCCAAACAATGCTGCAAGTTCAGCAACAGGAGGAGTACAGGGCAGTGAAGATTTGTACAGAATCCAACAGCCTGCACATTGTGAGAAATACCTCATTACAGGTAAGTAATATAACTAAAAGTTTAGCATTTAAAATTTTTATTTTAACTAAACTTTAGCTTTAATATGTCAATAAATAGATTTCAGTAAACTGACATCTGATTGATCATATTGGTTACACGATTTGCATTATCTTGGACAAGAAATAAATAGCAGGGATGGAGTACATAAATTCAATTTCAGTCGTTAAATAATATGCCAGGGAACAGGCATGACCTAACATTTACAACCTTCCTTGTTTTCTTTTTAAAGCGGAGTTCCACCCAAAAATGGAGCTTGCGCTGATCCGGTTCCTCCCCCCCTCCGGTGTCACATTTGGCACCTTTTAGGGGGAGCAGACTGTCTAATACAGGATTTTGCTCCCCCTTCCGGCAAAAGATCGCCACAGAATCTGTGGCGATCTACTCCATGTCTGGCCCCTCCTCCACCCCCCCCCCCCCCCGCTGTCTTCTGGGAGACACACAGGTCCCAGAAGACAGAAGAGATCAGTCAAGACGCGCAACGTGACTCGCGCATGCACATTAGGGAACCAGGCTGTGAAGCCGCAAGGCTTCACTTCCTGATTCCCTTACTGAAGATGCTGGCACCTCCACCCGGAGCCGAGGGACGGATCGGCTTTGGGTGAAGACATCGCGGGGGCCCTAGACAGGTAAGTGTCCTTATTTTAAAAGTAGTATTTGCAGTATTTGTAGCTGCTGACTTTTATTTTATTTTTTTCAGCGGAACTACGCTTTAAGTTTAGGACCACTTGCTGGTTTTCAGTTTGTGAAGTCTTTTTCAAACATATTGAGCTATAATAAGAAGCTTCAACAGATTTGTATCTATTCAAGCTTTGTGAGTGTTCATATTGTTTGTTGCTGGGTTTGTTCTTATTAAATGCAACTTGATTGTTGTCTCTAAATTCCAATTTTCAAAGATCTTTTCTGCTATCCTACATTGATAATGGAGTGGAAGACTACAAACCTTGCTTATTTAATGTGCAGCATTTTTGACACTTCGGTAATACATGCATGCAAACACCGCCAGTAAGCACGAAACGATAAGGATGACAGGAATTATAATTGCCCAGGGTCCTGTAAAATATGATATTAACGTTTATAAAGAAAAATAAGAAAAATGCTTGTACCACCCTTGAGAAATCTTGTTTTGAATTATAAAAATCTAACATTCACTTATTTAAACATTGTATACACCAGCATTTCACATACCTAACCCTAAAGATTAAGAAAGACATTGCTGGCAAAATACTCCAAATCTGCTGCCTTACAAAATATATAAATAAATGTAAAATCCCTGAAACCCTTTTTTATATTTTATATAAAGTTTACAGACTTCTGGAAAAAAGATAATAGAAATCTGATATACTGCTATAGGTTTATTTGCAAAGGCAAAACCATTTTTTTTTCTTTTTGGATAGAGCAAAGGAGGGTTATAACCCCCGTCATAATTTTTTTCGGCATCTATGTCCCATTACAGAGATTTACCTTCACTTCCTGTCCCATAGCCAAACAGGATGTGAGAGGAGATTCCAGCAAATTAAGGGAATTCTTTGGGGACCCCCAGGTAACCAAAACTAGTGTCCTCATTCTATTACTTTTCTGGGGACAATCCAAAATTTGGGATTTTCTTTATGTCCCACCTTTTTAATTGCCCATCAAATGCAGCCTCACCAGCACCCATCAAATGCAGCCTAGCAGTGCCCATCAAATGCAGTCTCACCAGCGCCCATCAAATGCAGTCTCACCAGCACCCATTAATGAATGTTTGCTTGCTTCCATTCATTCGGGAGTCGGGACACAGACACAGACCTCTGCCGCCGCTGTGCCTCTGACACTATGTGCGAACGGAGCGGTAGCTGCCTGCTGATGCTGAGACTTAGTTGCTTGCTGCAGAGAGAGAAGAGAGTAGGAACACCAGTGACAGGGCTCCCTAGGCAGCAGTGTTAGCCTAGTTTTCTTAGTGGTAGCACCGGCCCTGATCCTGACTGGACATCATATGACCTCCAGCAGGATAAGCCACGATCACATGCCCATGGGGGCGCGCAGCACGGCGATCGTGGTGTGGTGTGTTACTCTGACACACCGCAACTCCACTCTAGGTAAAGAGCCTCTGACGGAGGCTCTTTACCATGTGATCAGCTGTGATCGGCGGCTCTCCTGTCAGAGGGGAGTCTGTGGTGATAATCAGCACATTGATTATCAGCTCAGCCCCCAAAGCCCCCAAAGTGCCAGTCAGTGCCCATCAAAGTGCCAATCAGTGCCCATTAAAGTGCAAATCAGTGCCCTTCACAGATGCCAATCAATGCCCATCAGTAAAGGCTGTCAGTACCTCATCATCAGTACTGCCCATAGGTGCTGCCCATCAGTGCCCATCAGTGCCGCCTGTCAGTGCCACCTGTCAGTGAATGAATGAATGATTTGTATAGCGCTGCAAATGCGAACTGAATCGCCTCAAGGCGCTTGGTCTGTCCTGTGTTGTCCTGCTTATTAGAAGAGGTGGGTCTTGAGTTTTTTTCTGAAGGCTCAATGGTTTTCTTCCATGCGGATGTTGGTGGGTAGAGCGTTCCATAGCCGAGGTCCTTGGACTGCGAATCTTCGCTCTCCCCTAGATTTGTAGCAGGCTTTAGGGATGAGAAGTCAGTTTTGGTTTGTTGATCGAAGGCTGCGATTAGGTATGTATTGTTTTATTTTCTCACAAAGGTATTGAGTACATTTGTGGGGGAGGCAGAGGGTCTTGAATGTGATCCTATCCTTTACCGTTAGCCAATGGAGTGTCCTTAGGGATGGAGAGATGGATTCCCAGGGTTTCTTTCCCGTTGTCAGAAAATCATTAGCCTTCAGCATCAGTGCTTCCCCATGTGCCTGCGGAGAAGAGCAGCACAGTCGCGCACACGGGTGTGCAATGCAGCGGGTATCCGCACATGGGTGTGTGAATCAGCGGGTCCGCGCACATATCGGTACGGTCTGGCGCACGTTACTGCGCGAACCAGTTCAAGCGACGTGTGCGCATGCGCACGCCTATGCGCACCAACTGGCCTATAAAAGGCATCCCTGTGCTCTGTGTCTTTGCTGGTTTGGCTTCTCAGCTCCTGTGTTCCTGTGTTCCCTGTGTTCCTGTGCCTTATCTCCTGAAGCCTGCCTGTTGTGACCCGGACTGCACCTGACTACCTCTGAACTTCTCCCGTGTTTGACCCCCGGCTTGTCTCTTGGATATCCTTCTGCCTGCTTACCTGTGTTTGACCCTCGGCCTGCCTCCTGGACTTTGCCTCTGCCTCTTCCTTGTGCTTTGACGATCGGATCCACGGACTATCTTCCTGTGTATGACCTGGCTTGCCATCGGACTCTGATTCTCTCCTTGGTGTTTGGACCCCTGCCGGGCATTCGCTCTAAACCAGTCGAACCACTCTGCACGGGCTCCTGATCCTCAGAAATACAGCTGCATACAGCTGCTGGCGACCCATGCTCCTTCGTGCCCTGTACCTACTGTACCACCCTCACTTCGGCCCTGGTGAGTACCTGATACCCGTGACTAGTCTTGCTGCGTAGAGGGATAGAGGGAATTTGCGTAGTCGAGTCGCAAATTGATGATTGTTCCAACTACTACTGCTTTCTCCTTTTCTGGAATGAAGGGGATGAGTCTGCGTAGCAGGCGGAGAAGATGATGGGATCCACTGACTACTGATCCTATTTGTGCATCCAAGAGATCAAAAGATGATCAAAGATGACTCCGAGACTTTTGGCTTTGGTGCTTGGAAGGATGGTCTGTCCAAGGATGGTCGGTGGTGTCCATGGGGTCTTCGTTTTTTTAATTTCGGTTTGCGTTGAGGAGTAGAAGTTCTGTTTTCGATCCATTGAGTTTGAGGGAACTAGTGGTCACCCAGTCATCTATCAATGTGAGACATTTTTCTAGTTCCTGGTATTGGTATTTTTGTCCGGTGATTCGGAAGTACAGTTGAGTGTCGTCAACGTATGAGTGGAAGCATAGATCCAATTT
Source organism: Lithobates sylvaticus (assembly GCA_028564925.1). Classification (NCBI taxonomy): domain Eukaryota; kingdom Metazoa; phylum Chordata; class Amphibia; order Anura; family Ranidae; genus Lithobates; species Lithobates sylvaticus. The sequence goes on along the minus strand of CM053027.1, from coordinate 384,630,888 downwards.
GCTAATGATTTTGAAGAGTGGACGGATGTAAATGTTGAAGAGTACTGGTGACAAGGGTGATCCTTGAGGGAATCCATAAGAAATTGCCCGGGTTTCAGAAGTGAAGACTCCTAGTTTCACTGTCTGTGACCGATTTCCTAAGAAGGAAGTGAACCATGGAAGATCTAAATCTGTAACTCCTGCCACTTCTTTGAGGCGGATGAGATGAGTATTGTGGTCCACTGTGTCGAACGCTGCGCTAAAGTCCAGCAGTACCAAGAGACACGATTCTCCGTCATCAGGTGCTTCCAGGGCGTCGTCCCATATTTTCAGAAGTGCCGTTTCTGTGCCATGGCCTGGGCGGAAACCTGATTGCAGTGGGTCCAAGAGTTTGTGTGTGTCCAGGTGGAGTTGTAACTGTTGTACTACTGCTTTCTCTATAATCTTGGAGATGGTGTTCAGGCTTGTTACCGGTCTGCGATAGTTAGGATCTTTGGGGTCGAGGTTGGGTTTCTTTAGGAGTGGTTTGATGGTGTCTTGCTTGAGGGTGATTGGAACAAACCCTTCTTTGAACGACTGTTTTACTAGGTGTGTAATAGAAGGGGCCAAGATGTCGGAACATTCTTTCAAGAGATTTGTGGGAATAATGTCATTGGGTGATGTACTGTCTCGGAGGTTCTTGATGATGTTTTTGGTGTTATCAGTGGTGATCGGGGTATTCGAAAAATTTGGTGATTGTGTGATGTCCAGGTGGAGTTGTAACTGTTGTACTACTGCTTTCTCTATAATCTTTGAGATGGTGTTCAGGCTTGTTACCGGTCTGCGATAGTTAGGATCTTTGGGGTCGAGGTTGGGTTTCTTTAGGAGTGGTTTGATGGTGTCTTGCTTGAGGGTGATTGGAACAAACCCTTCTTTGAACGACTGTTTTACTAGGTGTGTAATAGAAGGGGCCAAGATGTCGGAACATTCTTTCAAGAGATTTGTGGGAATAATGTCATTGGGTGATGTACTGTCTCGGAGGTTCTTGATGATGTTTTTGGTGTTATCAGTGGTGATCGGGGTAAGCAAAAAATTTGGTGATTGTGTGATGTTCAAGTGGATTTCCTTACCTGACTTTGGTTAAATAAGGTTGTTTTTTTTTTTTTTATTATTTTACGAATGTTGTCGATTTTGTTGATAAAAAAATCCGATAACTCGTCGCAGTATTCTTGAGTTTCGTTTGCTAGGGGCTCAAGGCAGGTGGGGTTCATAGTCTGGGTGACTAGTTTGCCTATCAGTGCCCATCAGTGCTGCATATCAGTGGCGCCTATCGGTGCCCATCAGTGCTGCATATCAGTGCCCATCAGTGCCGCCTCATCAGTGCCCGTCAGTGCAGCCTCATCAGTGCCCGTCAGTGAAGGGGAAAACAAAATGTTATAACAGAAACAAAGAAAAACTTTTTTTAGTTTATTTAGCAAAAAATAAAAAGCCCAGTGGTGATCAAATATCACCAAAAGAAAGCTCTATTTGTGGGAAGAAAATGATAAAAAAAATGTTTCAGTACATTGTTGCATGACCGTGCAATTGTCATTCAAAGTGTGACTTTGTCCTGTGCAGGAAGGGGGGGGGGGGGGGGGAGTGCCCTATATTGAAGTGGTTAAGTAACCTTAAAAGCAAGCAATATTCCATTTATTAGGGAGAACAACGTTGTTGTTTTATCTTGACCCACACTCAATTAAGACAGGTGGGCAGTCACACAGTCTGATCAGAATACATTCAATGGTACACAAACCTGTTGTCAATGAGATAAAATAGAGAGTTGATGTGTCATATCCACTTGCAGTCTCCAAAACACAAGTGATGGGAACGTTGTAAAATTCTGCAGTAACTTTGTATAAATGAAGGACTACGCTTATGGAAGTGAAATTTCCTTTTTTGGTCACACTGTGGAGTGAAATATAAGAGAATTATAATAAAACATAGCACTTTAGATGGGTCATTTTACACGGCTTACATGGCTAATTCTAATGTATTTATATCTTGTTTTATTTATTTCCAAGATGCTTCTTTAGTATAGCAACAATTATTAAAACTGCTAAAATATTATTGTTATTAGTTTTAATATTTTTTCTATCAATATTAATACTATTATTTTTTATATATCACAGAGATCTTAGATTCCATTCACACTGAAGCTGAGCATTTTCAGTAATTTTTCAGCTTTTTTTTTTTGAGTGTTTGTACAGGTGTTTTTTCTAATTTTGGTATGTGTTTCTGAATTTTCTAGCATTTTTCTTTTTACCCAATGGAAGGCTGGTTACTATGCAAGAAAACATGTGAAAAATGCACAAAATTTTCGTGTGTTTTTCAGGTGCTCCCTTTAAAAATTCTATTGAAGCCAAAATAATCTCCCCTAAAAATGCTCAGATGCCAAAGCAAAGTTATAACTCCTTATTAGCATAAATGTATCAAATCAGTGGCTCTGATAGTATTGAAACCATGAGATTAGCATAATTTGATCAATTTGCATTTTCATAAGAGGCATCTATGGGACTGTTAGGAGTGTCAGTTGCATGGTCCTACCTCCACCACCTCTGTCCAGCCACTCTCGCTGGTGTTTGTGTCCTCAATACCGGGCAATGAGGAAAACATTTACTCTGTGCCAACTGGCTGGGGGGGGGGGGGGGTCTGTGCTGATTGTCCTCATTGCAAGGCAGAGAGTTGCTCCATATACTACCTAGTACCTAGCCTTCTTCTTCATTCACATTGGCCTTTGGCCACACGCCCCTCTGGCTGCCCTGCCCTGATTGGCTGCACTGCACTTGTGCCTTTTTTAAGCATCCCAAGCCCAGGAGTTAGTGTTCCTGCTTGCTGGCTTCCCACCTGTATCCCTGTTGGTTCCTGCCCTGTTTACTTCTTGGATTCCACATTGCTGACCCCTGCTTGGATTACTGGCTATTCTTTTAGATTGTCACCTGCCTTGACCTCAAAATGTTTACTGGACTATACCTATCTCATGCCCCCCAGACCTTGGAACTGTCTTTTGAATTAAACTTTTCCAGGGCTCATAATTAAGGATGAGCTCAGGCGTGTTCGCATGGTCCACGTGCAGAGCCCGCCAGGAAGTCGGCGCAGCGCTGCGCTAATCACAGGCAGTGAGACATTGCCCAGATGTGCGGCTGCAGAGATCGGGCAATGTCTCACTGCCTGTGATTAGCGCATCGCTGCGCCGACTTCCTGGCGGGCTCTGCACGTGGACCATGCGAACACGCCTGAGCTCATCCTTACTCATAATTGTCCGCAGCCTGCCCAGACCTAGAACTTACACACAGATGCTCTCCAGCTGTTCCACAGGCTCTGCTTTTTCTGCCTTTAGACTAAGTACCCTCTATTATCTTCTTCCAGTCCCAGTGTTATGTGGCCAGGTACTGTAGCATAGTATACTAAGGCCTGGGGGCAACCAAGTACCAATAGGCCTGCATAGCTTTTAAAGTGGAAAGTGGAACATTTCCCCAAAACAGAAGCTTTTTTTCCTCCTCTGCCAGTCCCCCCCACCAAATTCAGATTTTTTTTGGAGGAGGAAGCAGTTACCTAGCTTTGATCACCTAATCGATTTGTGCGGAAGTTCGCAGTCCCCTCCACTCACAACCTCCTGTAACTGGGGGACATTACAGGTTCCAGGTGTTTGCGGGTCCACTAAGATACCACAGTGTGGTTCATGCATGCGCAGTGGGGAGTTGGCTGTGAAGCCACAAGGAGTTGCTGGGGATCCAAAGACCAGCGAAGAACTTTCCCGGGTGATGACAGCACTGGAGCCCTGCACAGGTATGTGTCTGTTTATTAAAAGTCAGCAGCTACAGTTTTTGTAACTGTTGACTTTTTTAATTTATGGAAACCTGAGTGAAGCACTTATTCAATGCGGCCTTCTACAACACAGAGATGAAAGGATTTTTTCTCAGCGCAGAAAGCAGGGAGCAGGGATCTTACGTCGCACACATTGCAGAGCTAGAGCACAGAGCTGAGTGTAATCTGAGAGCTGGCTGGAGAAAAGTGACACACACCCTCTTCACAGGCTCAGAGAAACATAGAGCTGAGGGTATGAGTCATCTGCTGCATGCTGGGTGGTGGGGAAGGCCATCTTCCAGGAGGCTGAGGTGTTAGCTTAATCCATTAGAAGTGAGTCATGCAGACAGCAGAGAGTGGAGAAATCAGAGAGGGACCAGACTCAGTGCTTTGGATTCAGGTTGGTACACTTTATAGTGTATAGTGCTTTGTTCATTTTTCATGTCTGAGGTTTAAAACCACTTAAAAAGAACAGTGGCTGCTATAGGCAGAAGAAACAATTAATAGCTATAGTTCTGGCATAGGCATTGGGCTGTACAGTACAGGAAAAGTCTACATATTTCTCTTTGTATAGGTTTTAACTTTAAGGTAGAAAATCTAAAATCAATATAATATGCTGTATGTGTACATTATCATTTCAAAAGCAGCATGAGTATTATGACCGTATTACACTGCACAGATGTGCACAAAGCCAAGCCTTTTTCTGCTGAACAGAGTTGTTTTTAAGGGGCATAGACATACCAGTCTGTCATTCTAGCTAAACCTTTTGTCTCGCCAGACAGGCTATGTCACATAAAATAAACTGGCCAAGGCAGCAGAAACATAAAAATAAACTGTTGTAAGCTGCATTCAATGTACGCTTCCTTCTCCTTTAGGCCAACTGTCTCATCCCTTCCCCCTTCCTCCATAATGACAGGCTAGGCTTAGTACCACACTAATATGATCAGATGTTATAGCCAAACAAGGAAGGCTGGGGAGGTTGAAAGAGACACTATTCCCACCCTACGCCTTTACACCTAGTACCAAAAAGGCTAATTGATAGAAGTACTTACATAGGGCTGCTTTGCTGTGAATCTGTGAAATTTTCATTAATAATCCAGAACATTTCTGTAAATTTTCCATCAATCATATCTCCAAGATCAGCAGAACAATTGAGATCAATTGCTGAACCTTAACATGTTTAAAAAAAAAAAATGAAAATTATAGCATGAATCTGATTTGATACCATGGGAAATATCTTCATTAAAATAATAACTATTATTTTGAAGGAGCAAGAGCAAAACCCTAGACACTCTATCTGAACTGTCAATACATGTACTGCTGCGTAGTATGGTGAACAACAGCAGCACAACCCATAGTGCAATTTAGTCCTCACTTTACTGCCTTTATTTCATCAAATAGCAGGACATGAAGTGCCTAAATTCTAGCCATATCATATCTAATCAAAACCTACAGCTTTAAGTTGTGAATGAGAATTTCATTAGGTGTAAACTATAGTTAGGTATTGGATTTACACATATAGTCATGCCAATGTCTTTTTTATAGTATATAATATATTGGATTACCTTGAAAAGAGAGAGAAACTTAAGGAATCGAGAGAGAAACTTAGGGAAGCGATTTAAATTTGTAGTGTTTGATATTTCTAATGTATCAATTGTTTTTTTATTACATTTTTTAATACATACAAAATCTTCCATATCATTCCAAATACATGTGTAGCGGCCATAACCCCTAGGGGCGGCGTTGACTTTTCTGGGCTTACCAATTACCTCCTCGTAGCTCGTCTTCCGATGTCTAGGGGTTCCCAGGGTTAGTACCCAGTAACTTCAGAGCTGACACACAAAAGTCCTTTTGAAGATTTTTATTTTGCAGGGGTAACATCCAATAGTAATGCCCCGTACACACTGTCGGAAAATCCGACCACAAAATCCATCGGATTTTTTCCGTCGGATTTTGTCCGACACTGGTGTTGCATACACACGGTCGGACAAAGTTGTCGGAAAATCCGATCATTCTGAACGTGGTGACGTTTGTTGCCTACGACGGGACTACGTAGAGGCTAGTAGCCAATAGCTTTGGTCTTGTAATGTGATCTGAGCATGACTGTCCGTCGGAATTCGCTACACACGATCGTAAAAAGTCAGATAGGACTTTGTTGTCGGAAAAATTTGAGAGCAGGAGATAAAACTTTGTCCGATGGAGCCTACACACGGTCGGAATTTCCGACAACATTGTCCGATAGGACATTTTCCGTCGGAAAATCCGACCGTGTGTATGGGGCATAACACAGTCTCACGTGGGAATAGAGGGCACGGGTGATACAACTCAGGCACTTTGAACTGCTGACATCCACTGAATGTCTCTAGTTAGCCCAGAGAGTAGCCACTCGCAACTGGGCGCTTCACTGCTGGATAAACCTCTAACCATAGATTTAGCAGCCATGTGATCCGGAAACTTTGCAAAGTCTCTGCCACAGACTAGGTTGTAACTGAACATAAGTAGGAACCTTTCCCACAGCACCTGGATTTCTCAGCTTCCTTGGCGATACTGTGGAAAGTGTGGATTCTCTAGTGTCCATACAACTCAGCTCCCAAGCTCTTACTGAGCAGCCAGCTTCTTGGCCCTCCTCCGAAGAGTCCTCCCCTGGTCACTTGTACGAGTTGCCGTGTCCCTCCAATACCGAGAGCACACCGGGATGCCTTTGAATCCTCCTTTAGTTACTGGGCTTTGAACTAGCCAGTTCCGAGGCTCGGGAACGGACGGAACCCCACCCCAGACCATGAGGGCCTCTGAGGCTGGTCAGGGTGACCATACTCACGGGGACAGCAGACACTACTGGGCCCGGGACCCCTCGCGCGGCTGCCCCGGACCGGAACCAGGAATCAAAGCAGAAGCCGAACCCTGAACACGTGACTTCAGCACCTTAAATACCCCTTCCCAGACTACACAGCGGGGCCAGACGTGCCCACTGATTGACTCAGAGAAAGATTGGTACCTAACACGTCCAACTAGGCTCGGTTCTCAGCCTGTCACAGGTGCCTCACTGCACCTATGACCAGGCGGAACTCCAGTACAGCCCAGCCAAACTGATGCCAAAGTAAATCCTGTACAATTAACCCCCAGAACTCCGTTACAGTTCTGGGAAAAACTAAATTTACATTGATAGCGCACACTTTAATAAAGTGTTGACACTACACACTCCCCCTACTTGTTTAGACGATGTCCTCATCGTCTAGCTAAAAAAAATGAGGAAAAACTCCTAACATATTTTACAAAAATGTGTGGTGCCTGAGTTTTTTTGTTTGGGTGTTGGGACAGGGAAAGAAGGGAAAACACAGTTTAAATGTTTGACATTCTTCACAGTAAAACATTTCACATACTGTACACATATACCACCCAGTCTAACTGTCTACACCACCCAATCTCCAGTGAGCTTGACAGACGATCTCGGTGCATCCTGTAAAATAGAAAAATAGACAAGTGCAATATAATATACTGTACATTAATTGCTTTAGAAAGCAAAGCTTCTTCCCAGTCTCAATGAAGCCTTCTCTTCTAAAGATTTTTTTTTCTAAGAATCACTAACTGCTAGCTAAAATAAAAAAACTATTCTCAACTACTCTTGTTCCCTTCAGCTGACTCATGCCAACTAGTGGTCAGAGCCACTGCAACTGCAAGTCCTCATGAAAGGCTAAGTACTGTGGTCCAGCATGGTAGACGCGTAGCTTTTTTTTTCAGCAACTACCTGTCTATCTACCCCCACAGTTCTGTATTTTCAGAATAAAATTGCAAAGAGATGAAGACCTGAAGAAGCTCTCCTTGCAAATCCAAAGGCTTGACTCAGGAACAGTTCACCAGTAGAAACGGGGATCAGGCAAAACTAAATCTTTACCCGTCTGGACATCCACGGTGGTGATGTAGTACACAGTACTGTCTTTATGCCGACCATAACTCCAGTGCAACAGACATCCTTGAAAACGATCATACATCTCACGGGAAAATGCCTTTTTCTGTAGTGGCTTTGGGACTTTTAGGTAGTCCCAGACATCTTCCGCATACCACTTTTCCCGATTCTCTTCTATAATTTCCATGATTTCCCTGGGCATGTAAGGGAACTCAAGTCCATACTCTGTTGCCACCCGCTTTACAAAAGTCTCTGAGACCAAAATCGGCCTCGTCATGATCGAGCAGTGTTCTCTTTTTTTTTTTTTCTCTTTTAGCAACAGAGTAGCTTAAAAGTGAGGCAGTGAGGAGTCATGTTTTGAATACAAAACATTCAGAAAAATACATACAGATATACAAATACAAAACAAAAACAAAGAAAAATGGATCTATCCTTTAACATCACCTCTTAAATGGCCATGTTTCTAAAAATTCATAATCAATTTTTAAGCGAAGAAATAGAGATAACTGCACCCTTAGCTCCCGATCCCTCCTCCAAACCCCCCCAAAAAAAATATATATATATCTCCCCTCCCCCCTCCTTCCCTTCCCTCTCCATCCTCACCCTACCCCCTTCCCCTCTCCTTCAAATTTATAATATGTATACACTCCACTTTACCCCCCCCCCCCCCAAACTCCATATTCCTTACCGTGAAGTGCCTCTCCCTCATTCCTCACTCTATTTTACTCTAATCAATTTTTAATTCAGTAAATACACTCCCCAACTCCTTCCACATTTATTAAATGTTCTTGGCAAATATCTCATTTATATATATACACATAAGTGAATCTGTGATCCTCCCATACCCTTTTCTTTCTTTATTTATTTATGTGGTAGAGAGAGTTTTATCTCTCAACCACCACTATATACCCCAAATACCGTGCACTCTTTGTGATGGGTAGAGAGAGAAGGGAAGAGAGAGAGAAAAAAAGGGGGAGGGGCCAGGTGCAGAACCTCTAAATACCACCTTCGCTTCCCATATATCTTGCGTATACCAGAGATTGTTTCAATTCCAACCATCCTTGACAAATACTAGAAAATCTTAATTCAGAGTCAATTTGCAAGTGAATTACTTCTTCCATAAGCCTAATCTTATCTACCTCCTTAAGCCACTCCCTCATTGTCGGTGCCTTCTTTGACCCCCATTGTTTGGGGATTAATGTCTTTGCTGCATTCAGCAAATAGGGAGTGATTGGTGCTCTACATTTCTTCCTTGTGGAATCCTTAGCATGGAACAAGAATTGCCATGGATCCAACCCAATCTCGTTTCCATTGATTTTTTTATTTAAATCTAATATTTCCATCCAGTATGATTGGATCAGGTGGCACTGCCACCATATATGGGCATGGGTCCCAACCTCCCCACATTCCCTCCAGCATAAAGGTGAGATGTGAGGGTTCATTTTTAATGGCACATAGTACCATTTAACTAATCATTTACAATTAATTTCTTTTGTCCGTGTGTCCATTGAAGTAGAGTGGACATAATCTAAGACTTTGTTTTTCATTGCTTCAGGTAATACATGATTAAATTCCATTTCCCAGCTTCCAAATGGACCAATGATCCGTCATCTAAAGAAAATGTCTGTTTATTCCCCCTTGATCAACCAATCTTTCCCACGAGTTTAACCTGGAAGCCACGCGGAGAGGTTTTGGGAGAGACTCCACAAAATGTTGGAGCTGTCTATATCTCCACACATCCCATGGAGTCGTACCATACCTCTCTCGCAGCTCCATTAGTGAACAGAAGGCGTTGCCCTTTAAAACATCTTTAAGCCTCAACTGGTCCGATAGGGTCCATTTTAAATATTGATTATTATCTTTCCCCGGTTGCCTGTCAGGGGGGTCAGAGGACTATTATGCTGCCATGATAAATTTTTAAGTAGTTTATCCCAAACTCTAAATGTTTCTATAGTAATTGGTGCTGTTTCTCCCGAGAAACCTCTATATTGCCTTGGAATCCAAATAATCTGGCCCAGAGCAGCTATACTCACACTTTCCTCTAAGGACACTTTTTATACAGTGAGCCGTGGACCCAGTCCAAGATCCTTAGTAATACTGCTGCCTCATGATATTTTCCAAAATCTGGAAGGGACACTTCCCCCTTCTCTCTTGGTCTACTCATAATTGTATAGGCAATACGATTGCCTCTATTATTCAATATAAATTTCAGCAGAATCAATCTAAGCATTTTAAAGTATGCTCCAGGGATATTAATCAGAAGGCTTTGGAAGATGTACAAAGCTTTTGGAAGGATCATCATCTTAATCACCTTTATCCTACAAAACCATGACAGTCTATGTGCAGGGTAGCCTTTCAAATCTTGTTTAATTTTATTCAATAAGGGAACATAATTACCTTGGTATAAGTCTGTTGTTAATCCTGCCAGGTATATTTCCACATATTTGAATCCCTTTCTTTTCCACGCAAAGGGAAAAAGAGCTCTGAGGAGCCTACTGTCACGTACCTAGTGGCGAGTCTGGCTTGCAGTGGGAGACCTCTCTTACGTCCCAGACTTGCAGCCCCTGATAGTGGAGACAGGGGGCGCAAAAGTCAAAGGAGGCACGAGTGTCTGGCAGGATCAACCAGTTGCGGATGGATGAGCAGGACTTGACAAGGGATGACAGGAACCAGCAGACAGCAGGTGGCAGGAACCAGCAGACAACAGGAACCAGCAGACAACAGGTGACAGGAACCAGCAGACAGCAGGTGGCAGGAACCAGCAGACAACAGGAACCAGCAGACAACAGGAACTGGCAGGTAAGTGGTCACAGGAACTGGCAGGCAGCGGACTACAGGAACCAGCATGCAGCGGACAACAGGAACCAGCAGACAACAGGAACTGGCAGGTAAGTGGTCACAGGAACTGGCAGGCAGCGGACTACAGGAACCAGCATGCAGCGGACAACAGGAACCAGCAGACAACAGGAACTGGCAGGTAAGTGGTCACAGGAACTGGCAGGCAGCGGACTACAGGAACCAGCATGCAGCGGACAACAGGAACCAGCAGACAACAGGTGGCAGGAACCAGCAGACAACAGGAACCAGCAGACAACAGGAACTGGCAGGTAAGTGGTCACAGGAACTGGCAGGCAGCGGACTACAGGAACCAGCATGCAGCGGACAACAGGAACCAGCAGACAACAGGTGATACTTCAGGACAGGTGCACAGAATGGTCAGACAAGCCGGGTTTGGTAACTGTGGAGCACACTGCGGATAAGCCAAGGGGATAAGCAAGAGGATGGTCGTGGGTAAGCCGGGATCGGGGCGGGCAGACAGCAGAGCAGGTGAACAGACAAGCCGGGTCACAGGTGCAGAGACAGAGAAGTTCAGGGTTTAGCAAGCGGAACGCTGTAGATCAGGCAGCAAGGGTTGTATGGAGATGGCTGGTTTAAATAGCCCGCCCGGCGCCAATGACCGTGCGCGCGCCCGTCCGTGCCTGCGCACGCGCACCCGCTCGATTCCGCGCATGCGCAGTAGCTCGCGCACCCGCTCGAACCCGCACACGCGATCACAGCGGTGAGGAACTACTAGGCCCAGCAGGGCTTTCCTTACATTGCCCCCCCCCAAGGGGCAGCCTCCGGATGCCCAACTGGGACAGCTTTTCAGGGTGAGATCTCTTGAAGGCCTGGATCAGGTGTCTGGCATGTAAGTTGGCTTCGGGTTCCCATGAGTTTTCTTCTGAACCGTATCCCTTCCACTTGATGAGGTACTGTATCTGGTTATTCCTTTTCCGGCAGTCCACAATTGTTTCCACCTCAAATTCCTCTTCCCCATTGACCATTATAGGAGCTGGAGGATCTGTGGAACGTCCAGGGAAGGAATTGGGAACTGCTGGCTTCAGGAGCGAAACATGAAAAACCGGGTGTACCCGAAGTGATCCCGGCAACTCCAGCTCGTATGCCACCTCGTTGATCTTCCGCTTAACTGCGAAGGGGCCCAAGAATCTGGGGCCTAGCTTCCTAGAAGGGCAAGCAAGCCGGAGATTGATTGTGGACAACCATACTTTGTCTCCAGGTTCCAGGACCAGTTGCCCCCGTCTGCCCCTGTCGAAGACTTCCTTATTGAGGTCTTGCGCCCGGGTCATAGTTTCCTGCAACAACTTATTGTTAGACGAAAAGAAATCCACAGTCTCGAGAACAGCAGGGACGGAGCATTCTGGTACTGAGTTAGGCAGGAATGATGGATGGTAACCATAGTTGGCAAAAAACGGGGTCTGCTTGGTAGTGGAATGGGTAGAGTTGTTGTAGGCGAATTCCGCCAATGGCAACAGAGGGAGCCAGTCCTGTTGAGAGAAGGATGAGAAACAACGCAGGTATTGCTCAAGTGTCTGGTTCGTTCTTTCTGTCTGCCCGTTCGTCTGTGGATGGTATGCGGAGGATAAGGACAGTTCGATGCCAAGAGAATTGCAGAGAGCCTTCCAGAACCGGGATGTAAATTGGACGCCCCTGTCTGAGATGATGTTCGCTGGAACCCCGTGAAGTCTAACAATACCTTTAATGAAAGCTTGGGCTGTCTCTGGTGCCGAGGGAGTCCCTTTCATGGGGATGAAATGAGCCATTTTGGATAGCCGGTCCACTACCACGAAGATGGCCGTATGGCCTTCGGAGGGAGGAAGTTCCACAATGAAGTCCATGGTAATTAGTTTCCACGGCCTTTCCGGAGCAGGTAGGGGTTTGAGTAGCCCCCAAGACTTAGTTCTGCAGCTCTTGTTGCGGGTGCAAACAGTGCATGACTCCACATATTTTTGACAGTCCTTTGCCAGTTGGGGCCACCAGAATGTACGCTGGACCAGGTCTGTAGTTTTGGCAATGCCAAAGTGTCCCGCCAGTACATGGTCGTGGCAGAGCCCAAGTATAGTGACCCGGAGACTTTCTGGAATGAAAATTTTACCATCGGACCAGAATAGACCATCTTTGGCTGAAACTCCCGACTTGGCAGGTGGCGGGTCCTCTCTGGACGCCTGCTTGATCCGGCTTAATAAGTCTTCCTGAAGAAGAAGGAAATTCTCCGCATTTAAGATGGTGTCAGGTGGGTCAGGCTCCTTAGGGTCGATAAACATCCGTGACAGGGCATCGGGTTTGGTATTCTTGGAGCCCGGCCTATAGGTGACATGAAAAGCGAACCTGGAGAAGAACAGCGCCCACCTGGCCTGACGTGGTTTTAGCCTCTTTGCGGCCTTCAGGTACTCCAGGTTCTTGTGGTCTGTATATATGAGAATTGGGTGGGCCGCACCTTCCAACAGGTACCGCCATTCCTCCAATGCCGCCTTGATTGCTAGCAGTTCTCGATCGCCTACGTCGTAGTTCCGTTCGGGGGGCGTCAGCTTACGAGAGAAGAACCCGACAGGGAACAGAAGGGCCTTGGGGCCTTGTCTCTGAGACAGTATTGCCCCGACAGCAATTTCCGATGCGTCTACCTCCAAGACAAACGGGAGAGCCGGGTCTGGGTGCTTCAGGACGGAGGCAGAAGTGAAGAGCTTCTTGAGGGCGACAAAGGCGGCCTGGGCCTCGGTCGTCCACTGGAACCGAGTCCCTTGTCGGGTTAGTTGTGTGATGGGGGAAATGATGGCCGAGAAGCCCTTGATAAATTTCCGATAGAAATTGGAAAATCCCACGAACCGCTGTACCCCCTTTTTATCCACCGGTGCGGGCCAATCAAGGATAGCGGAGATTTTCTGGGGGTCCATCTTGATGCCTTCGATGGATATGATGAGCCCCAGAAACTGTATGCTCTGTTGCTCAAACTCGCATTTTTCGGGTTTAGCATACAGACCGTGTTGCCGCAGTCGCCCCAACACGCATTTGACGTGTTGACGGTGACTGTCAATGGAAGAGGAGAAGATCAGGATGTCATCTAGATAGATGATCACGAACAAGTCCAGGTAGTCTCGAAAAATGTCATTAATGAAATGTTGGAACGTGGCGGGGGCGTTGCAGAGTCCGAAAGGCATCACAAGATATTCGAAGTGCCCGAATCGCGTACGGAAGGCGGTCTTCCATTCGTCGCCCTTCCGGATGCGCACTAGGTTATACGCCCCGCGGAGGTCCAACTTGGTGAAGATGACTGCTGCCCCTAGCCTCTGGAACAGTTCTGGGACTAACGGTAGGGGGTAGCGATTCTTAATAGTCACCTTGTTCAACTCCCTGTAATCGATACATGGCCGGAGGGTGTGGTCCTTTTTCTCTACGAAGAAAATGCCAGCTCCGGCAGGGGATGTGGATGAACGGATGAAGCCTTTTCGAAGATTGTCATCTATGTAGTCCTTAAGGGCGGAGAGCTCCAGTTCGGACAGGGGAAAGATCCTCCCAAAGGGTACTTCCGCTCCGGGGAGAAGCTCGATGGGGCAATCGTAAACCCGATGAGGAGGAAGGGTCTCTGCCCCTTTCTTGCTGAAAACGTCCATAAAGGAGTGATAGGCCCTGGGGACTAACTGACGGGTTTCGCTGTCCAGACACATTAAGGTGGTTGGCTGAGCATCAGTCCTGGGAAGGCAGTACTGGGAGCAGTAGTGGGAAGAAAAGGTAATCTCCTTGGTGGTCCAGTCAATGCAGGGGTTATGGGCGCGGAGCCAAGGCATGCCCAGAATGACTGGGAACAGTGGGGAAGAAATAATGTCCAGACACAAAAGTTCCTGGTGGAGTTGGTTTATGCATGCCGAGATAGGCTGGGTTTCTTGGGTAACCGGCCCAGACCGAATGGCAGAGCCATCGGCCAGGTGTATCCGCAATCCCTGGGTCTTGGTTTGCAAGGGGATGCAATGGGCAGAAGCAAAGGCCGAGTCCATGAAACAGCTGCAGGCTCCTGAGTCAATAATGGCGGGGACCGAAATGTTCCTTCCAGGGAGCTGCAACAGAATAGAGAGGGCGAGGTGAGAAGAGGTGTCAGTAACAGCCATAATCTGGTCAACTGAAGGAAGGCGCCACTTACGGGTCTTAGCTGGACAGGATCGCACGTAGTGTCCTGGCTCCCCGCAATACAGACACAGATTGTCCCGACGGCGTCTCTGCCGTTCCTCAGGGGTGAGAGTAGGGCGAAGCATACCCAACTGCATGGGTTCAGTCCCCTCGGTGGAGGCAGAAGGTCGAGCCGACGGTGGACCTCTGGGGAAGTAGGGCACCTTTGGCAACATCCAGGAGGGGCGAGACGGAGCCGAGGCCTTCTCGGACCGTCGCTCACGTAAGCGCCTGTCGATTTGTATGGCCTGGTTAATGAGCTCCTCAAGAGTTGGAGGGACCCCAACCCTAGCAAGTTCATCCTTCAGGGGGTCCGATAACCCCAACCGGAACTGGTAGCGGAGAGCCGCATCATTCCAGCTAGTGTCAGCACTCCATCTTCTGAATTCCGCAACATAGTCCTCTGCGGGCCTACGCCCCTGGAGTAGGGCATGGAGGGCAGTCTCTGCCGTGGCACAGAGCTGTGGGTCCTCATACATTCGGGCCATTGCGTCGAAGAAGGTGCTTAGATGGGCGAGTTCGGCGGCTTCCTGTTTAAGCAGACGGTGGGCCCAGAGTTGGGGGTCATTTTGGAGCAGGGAAATCACAAAGCCTACTTTGGTGGCCTCCAAGGAAAATGTTCGGGGTTGCAGGGCAAAGAACAGCTCACAGGCATTACGGAAAGTCCTGAACTTGCTACGCTCACCGGAGAACCTTTCAGGTGTGGGTACTCGAGGTTCCGGGGGTAGCATCACGACTGCCGGTGGAGTAGGCTGGCTGGCTGGAGCACCTGGAGATCCTTGTGCCAGAACATGCTTCTCAAGGCGTGTGTAGCCTTCCTGGAGGTTATTGACCGCTTGGGCCAAACCTGCTAGGTGTAGGCAGAGTTCTTCCATAGGAGAGGCTCCCTGCCCAGACTCGGTCATGGCTGCCTGATACTGTCACGTACCTAGTGGCGAGTCTGGCTTGCAGTGGGAGACCTCTCTTACGTCCCAGACTTGCAGCCCCTGATAGTGGAGACAGGGGGCGCAAAAGTCAAAGGAGGCACGAGTGTCTGGCAGGATCAACCAGTTGCGGATGGATGAGCAGGACTTGACAAGGGATGACAGGAACCAGCAGACAGCAGGTGGCAGGAACCAGCAGACAACAGGAACCAGCAGACAACAGGTGACAGGAACCAGCAGACAGCAGGTGGCAGGAACCAGCAGACAACAGGAACCAGCAGACAACAGGAACTGGCAGGTAAGTGGTCACAGGAACTGGCAGGCAGCGGACTACAGGAACCAGCATGCAGCGGACAACAGGAACCAGCAGACAACAGGAACTGGCAGGTAAGTGGTCACAGGAACTGGCAGGCAGCGGACTACAGGAACCAGCATGCAGCGGACAACAGGAACCAGCAGACAACAGGAACTGGCAGGTAAGTGGTCACAGGAACTGGCAGGCAGCGGACTACAGGAACCAGCATGCAGCGGACAACAGGAACCAGCAGACAACAGGTGGCAGGAACCAGCAGACAACAGGAACCAGCAGACAACAGGAACTGGCAGGTAAGTGGTCACAGGAACTGGCAGGCAGCGGACTACAGGAACCAGCATGCAGCGGACAACAGGAACCAGCAGACAACAGGTGATACTTCAGGACAGGTGCACAGAATGGTCAGACAAGCCGGGTTTGGTAACTGTGGAGCACACTGCGGATAAGCCAAGGGGATAAGCAAGAGGATGGTCGTGGGTAAGCCGGGATCGGGGCGGGCAGACAGCAGAGCAGGTGAACAGACAAGCCGGGTCACAGGTGCAGAGACAGAGAAGTTCAGGGTTTAGCAAGCGGAACGCTGTAGATCAGGCAGCAAGGGTTGTATGGAGATGGCTGGTTTAAATAGCCCGCCCGGCGCCAATGACCGTGCGCGCGCCCGTCCGTGCCCGCGCACGCGCACCCGCTCGATTCCGCGCATGCGCAGTAGCTCGCGCACCCGCTCGAACCCGCACACGCGATCGCAGCGGTGAGGAACTACTAGGCCCAGCAGGGCTTTCCTTACACCTACCTTCAATTGGGGAAACAGAGATATTTAATATCTCAGTTTTCTCCAAATTAATCCTTAAGTTCTAAACAGCTCCATAACTACTCAATTCTCCCAAGATCTTTGGGAGTGTTTGTGAGGGATATGTTATATAGAACATAATATCATCCACAAATTCGGATATCTTATATTCTCATCCCGCAGTTTCTATACCTTTAATTTCATAGTTGGCTCTTATAGAAGTTAAAAAGGGTTCCAAAGAAAACACAAAAAATAAAGGGGAGAGTGGGCAGCCCTGGCGTGTACGATTATAGAGCCTAAAGGGTTCTGATATAGTTCCATTTACCTGAATTTGGGCCGTGGGTTTAGAGTACAAAGCCTCTATCCACTTAAGCATACGTGGTCCTATGCCAAATTTATGCAGTGTCCCAAGCATGAAGTCCCAATCTAGTCTATCAAAAGCCTTTTTGGCATCTATTGATAGAAAAAGAACGTGTTTCTTGCTTTTTTTTGCTTTTTTTTTGCTTCATGCATTAAAATGATTGTTTTTAGAATATTTTCCCTTGTTTCTCTCCCAGGGACAAACCCTGCTTGATCCTTTACTATACATTCTGGCATATATAGCCTCAGCCAATATCCTCGTGTAAATTTTCATATCTTCATTAATAAGGGATATTGGCCTAAAGCTGGAGCAGAGTGTTGGATCTTTCCCTTCCTTTACCAAGAGTGTTATATAGGCCCCCAAGGCTTATTCACGTATACCCATCTGGGCCCGGGCTCTTTCCAATCTTACTTTTATAAAAAAAAAATTGTAATTGCCTGCTCTATTTCTTCCTTAGAAATTACTCTGTCCAACCGCCCAACCGTTTGAGTCCTCCTCCAATAAAACAGGTAGCTTTATATTCCGTAAATACTGTTCCATTTTATTTCTTCTGTTTTGAGCCTCATCCGGGTTTTGTATATCGTTTAATTTATAAAAGTGCTTGATAGTATTCCATAAAGATTTTACTAATATCCCTAGTAGAATGTTCCATCTCTCCTTTTTTATCTTGTATCATTTTCTGAATAAAATTCAGGTTCCTTCTAATCACCTCAGCCAGTAGTCGCCCTGCTTTATTACCAAATTCATACTGCCTTTTAGTTGTTCTAATAAACACTCTTTTGGTGTCCTGTTCCAATAAGTCCCTCAATGCCTCCCTTTTTCCTGTTAATTCTATCATTTCTTTATTATTCTTTATTATCCCTTGTCCTTTTATGTGTCTGTTCCAACTCCTGGATCTCTTGTATAAGGGACTTTTTTTGTGCGGTCCAGATTTTTTTTCTCTTGGCCCCCTCTGCTATTAATCTCCCTCTCATAAATACTTTATGAGTCTCCCACAGAATAGTTGGCGCGATATTCTCTATGTTATTCTCCTTAAAAAATAGGTTCAAATCTTTTTCCAAATCTTCCAAAACATCATGATCATGTAAAAGTGATTCATCCACCCTCCAGGACCTCTGCCTTTCCGGTATATCCTCTAAATCCAAGCTTACCGGCACCGAGGCATGGTCAGAGAGGGTGATCAATTTCAGCTCCGCCTTTATTAGGCCTTCTAAAAGCTGGTGATCTAGGAAGACATAATCAATTCTCTAGTATGAAGAATAAACTTGAGAATAATAAGTAAAGTCCCTCCCCCTAGGATGCATAATTCTCCACGCCTCTATTAATTGCTGCTGATATAAGTTTTGCTTGACAGCTTTTAGGTTTTAGATGAAATGTGTAAATACTGTACTTCATGTTCTACTTTTTAATGAAATAAAGGAACAGTTGATGGACAATTATTGTCAGCACATTTTTTTAATTTAGTAGGAAGCTAATGCAAGTTATATTTTAAGATATTAAGATATTTTACAATAAGGATACTGAACTACATGGAAATGTGTATTATATTAAACAATCAATTACTGCCAAAATACAAAACATACAAAAAAATTTAAAAGACACAACAGATAGGGGGCAAGGGGCAATACTGGGTGTACACCTTCAGTGTTGAAGCTTTTTATCAGGAGTGTTCACAATTTTACCAGTTTAGTAATAGATATCATTTTCAGTAAAGACTTTTTTAGGGTATCTTACCTGGTAGCACTGGAAGCATTGTATTATTCTTTGGCTCCGTAATCATGGGAAACATGTTTGTACTGGCTGGAATAAAAATGGCATTTCTGGTTTTATTACACTGTAAAATAGGTATTTTAGTATATTTAAAAGGCAAACAGTGAGGTAAATTTATGATATGTCTACAGTAACCTTTGCAAACTGTAACCAAGTGTACCATTTGTTGAAAGAAAAGCATCTATTGTTTTTTAAGCCCAAGTGCTGTTTTAAAACGGTGCTGGTTTAGCAACTTTTTGTCTCATATTATAAATTAATACAAATACAAATAATTGACACCCAGCCTTATCATCACTGATGGGTTATGACAGGATTTGGCGATGGAACCAAAACTGTCTCAGGGAAGCTCATCTGCATGCTCGTCGTCCTGATCGGGGTCTCGACCTGACTACAGTTCGTCGTAACATAACCGACTTGAGTGGGCAAATGCTCACATTCAATGGCGTCTGGCACTTTGGAGAGGTGTTCTCTTCACGGATGAATCCCGGTTTTCACTGTACAGGGCCGATGGCAGACATCGTTAATGGCATTGTGTGGGTAAGCTGTTTGCTGCTGTCAACATTGTGGATCGAGTGGCCCATGGAGGGGGTGGTATGGGCAGGCGTATGCTATGAACAACGAACACAGGTGCATTTTATTGATGTTTTTTTGAATGCACTGAGATACCGTGACGAGATCCTGAGGCCCATTGTTGTGCCATTCATCCACGACCATCACCTCATGTTGCAGCATGATAATGCACGGCCCCATGTTGCAAGGATCTGTACATAACTCCTGGAAGCTGAAAACATCCCAGTTATTGCATGGCCAGCATACTCACCAAACATGTCACTCATTGAGCATGTTTGGGATGCTTTGGATCGGCGTATACGACAGCGTGTTCCAGTTCCTGCCAATATCCAGCAACTTCGCACAGCCATTGAAGAGGAATGGACCAACATTCCACAGGCCACAATCAACAACCTGATCAACTCTATGCGAAGGAGATGTGCTGCACTGCGTGAGGCAAATGATGGTCACACCAGATACTGACTGGTTTTCCGACCCCCCAAAATACAGTAAAACTGCACATTTTAGAGTGGCTTTTTATTGTGGCCAGCCTACGGCACACCTGTGCAATAATCATGCTGTTTAATCAGCATCTGGATATGCCACACCTGTGAGGTGGATGGATTAACTTGGCAAAGAAGTGCACACGAACACAGATTTAGACAATATTTGAGAGAAATAGGCCTTTTGTTTACATAGAAAAAGTTGTAGATCTCTAAGTTCAGCTCATGATAAATAGGGGCAAACACAAATCTATATATATATTTATTTTTTATAAAATCACATAACCTATGTTCTCATAAGCTGCATAAGGCTCCTTTCAGACAGGCATTCTGATTAAGACCACCTGTCACAGTTTTTCAGGAGGACCTGATTGGAAGGTCTATTCATTTCTATGGACAGGCGGGTGTAAACAAACTTGTGTTTGTTTACACTCATTTACCCCAGGGTCCGATCAGGCCCACCAAAAAAAAAAAAACCTTCATTCAAATGGGCATTGTTTACATAAAATAAACAGAAAATATAGTGTTTATTTACAGTTCAAACTTTGTCCTCTACATGTACCTACATTTATATGCTTTTAGACCACGCATTTATATGCTTTTACATATAATCTGCCTCACTGGCTGGACCCCCAACAAAAAATTTTAAGTCAGCAGCTACAAATACTGGAGCTGCTGACTTTTAATATTAGGACACTTACCTGTCCAGGGATCCCACGATGTCAGCAACCCAGCCTATTTTTCAATTGGCTCTCGGGTGCTGCCGCCACATTACATGTAAGGGAAACCGACAGTAAAGCCTTGCGGCTTCACAGCTGGTTCCCTACTGCGCATGCGCAAAGCGAACTGTGCTTTGTGAATCGCTCAGCGGTAGTGGAAGGAGAGGGGGCCGAACTTCCAGGGGGCCGAACTTCCGGGGGACCTCACTGTGGAGAGATCTCCTGGAAGTGGGTACGGGTACCTGTCAAAAACAGGGGGGGGGGCAAACAAGCAGAGCTTCTCTTTTTGGATGGAGCTCTGCTTTAAATGCAAGTTAACATGCAGAGTGTATTAAACTATTTAAAATCATTACCTTAATTAATATGTATTTAGAAATGTCCTATAAACACAAATAAACACATTTATGTAGTTGCCCATTTGAGTGAGGCCTTAATCAGTCAATGAATGAATATTAAACTAAAAATCTCTCATCATTCTTCAATATCCAGTTCCCAGCAAAACATTGGATGCTTCGGATGACAGTTGCATTTTAGAATTTTAGCAATTGCAAGCCTGTAAAAATATAGCTGTGGTGCTAATTTGTGTTCACCCAAATCCAGCCTAATCTTATCTTATTGTTCTGCTAATGATTTCTGCAAACAGATTTGTTTTTCCTATGTACACTGCAATGAATTCTGTAAAGGGAAACAAAGTTCTCCTAAATGAAAGGGTCCATATCAGTGGTGGTGCGTGCATAGAGGGCGCAGGAGCGCCGCCCCCTCTCTCCTGCACCGCTCTATCGCCAATAGATAGATTCATGCATTGCATGAATCTGTCTATTGTCACCGCTGCCGCCCCCTATTCAGGTGTCCGGCCCCTTGTCGGGCGCCGGGCATCTGAATTACAGCGGGGGGGAGTGTTTTTGGAAGCGCCCTATTAGAGCTGTAAGCATTAATAGGGGACCTAATTAGAGCGGTGGGCTCTAATAGGCTTCCATAAGTGTAAACAGCGGGCGCAATGCTTTGCGTTCGCTGTTTACACAGTATTGTGTGTTAGAGAAGCGAATACATCGCTTCCCTAACACAGACCCACCTCTCAGCCAATCAGGTTGCCGGTCTGTGTTACCGGTCCCCTGATTGGCTGAAGTCACAGGCGTTGTGATTGGACGCCTAGGCGTCCAATCACTGCAGAAGACAGGAGGAGCGCGGGAGAAGATGTCGGGTCGATGAGGAGACACCGCTCGCCGCCTGACAAGGTAAGTGCCGGTAGATGGGGGGCAGAGGGCACATTGGCAGCATTTAATGGGCACAGTGACAGTGTTAGATGGGCACAGTGGCAGCACTTGGGGCACGGTGGCAGTGTTAGATGGGCACAGTGGCAGCGTTAGATGGGCACAGTGGCAGCGTTAGATGGGCACAGTGGCAGCATTTGAGGCACAATGGCAGCACTTGGGGCACAGTGACAGCGTTAGATGGGCACAGTGGCAGCGTTTGGGGCACAGTGAGGCTGTTTGTTTGCGCCCCCCCCCAAAAATTTTGAGCACCAGCCGCCACTGGTCCATATACACTGGCTTAAAAGATGCCAGTTCTCTTGGCAGAATAAAATGCAATTTTTTGAGCGTTTACTAGTGTTTGGGATAGTTTAAACTCTTTTGGGTGTGTTTAAGCTTGTTTCATGTTTTTTCTCTTCCAGAAAACTGCTCTTAAAAAACAGAAGTTTTTTTTTCTAGACACTGAGCTTAAAATATGCCTTTAAATACCCGAATGTGCATGGACACATAGGAGAACATTAGCTTCTTTTACAGGCAAAACGCTAAGCTCCTCAAAAAGCAGAGTTTTCTTTTAAGCCAGTGAGCATGGACCCAAAAAGTGAACTTTGGCTTTCAGACATGTTGCATAAACACATCTCCTTTTAAACACTATTTTAGGTAAAGTTACAAGTAACATAACAAAGCCATCTCTGCCCCTACCCCCCCCCCCCCCCCCCAACCTTAAAGTGATTGTAAGGGTTTTTTTTTTTTTTTTAAATAACATGTTTTGCACAGAGTGGCCCCCGAACCTCGTCTTCTGGGGTCCCCCGGCGGCTCTCACGGCTCCTCCCTGCATCATATAACCCCCTAGAAAAAGCGCTCTCCCGAGGGGGTTGCCTTGTGGGCGCACAATCACAGCAGGTCACATGACATCTATTGTGTACAATTATGTTGCTAGCTGTGATTGGTGATTCAATTTGATCACATGATACAAACAAAGCCAATTACAGCCCATCCGTACCATGTGATTAGCTTTGACCAATCACAGCTAATCAAAACACACTGAATGAATCAGTCTCGTTTAGTAAAATGCTTGCTTCTAAAAATGTAATTCACAGCTATAAGCAATCATAATATGTTAAAAAAAAAAAAAAAAAAAATCCTGATCACTTCCCCAGAGTAGTACCCTGTTGCTGATCTGGGTTATTTTCACCAAAAAAATGTAGAAGAATACATTTTGGCCTAAATGTATGAAGAACAATTCTTTATTTGCAAAATTTTATAACAGAAACGAAAAAAAAAATGTTTTTATTTTTTCATTTAGTCATTTTTTTGTTTGTTTAGCAAAAAATAAAAAAAACTATCACCAAAAGGAAGCTCTAGTGGTGTGAACAAAATGATAAAAAATGTAATATGGTACAGTGTTGCATGACCGCGCATTCAAAGGGCGACAGGGCTGAAAGCTGAAAACTGGCCTAGGCAGGAAGCGGGTTATAGTGCCCTGTATTGAAGTGGTCAAAAAATAAATAAAAAATAATATTATACATTAGGATGGACCTCAAAAGCTAAATGTTTCACAATCTAGGTATCTCAGATTATTGCCCTAGGAATCTGTATTTATAAACCGGGAAAATAAATTGCTTACTTAGGAACTTCCTGTATCACCTGTCTGGCTAAGCAGTGCAGAAAATATCACAAAACTGACTGTACGAATACCTTGTCAGGCAGATATTTCCTCAAGACTGAATTAAAGAACAGATGTATTGTTTACATATTTCTGTTATTTCAAATGATCAGTGTAGATGCAGATTTTCTCAGAGATTTTCAAAGTTTCTCAAATATACCTATAAAAGTGTCATATTATACATCTTACTTACCAGATTCACCAATATTTAGAATAAGCCAGGTAAAAAAAATGCAAAATATACACTTCATATCCATGCTGTGTCTTTAATCTACAAAAACAAAAGTGAACATGAGGGCATTTGTATGCAGCACTCATAACATACACTGTGAATTCAAAATTAGTATGTAGTAATTCAGTACAAACATCAGGGACAGTGCATCTGTCCAAACCGCTGGGTTCAATGCAAAGAAAATGACAGCTCTGGTCAGAACCTCTGTACTAACAATCTCATGTCCCCTGCTGTTCTATTGTGTTCTGACTGGGGGATCATGGCTGGTGCAAGGATTTTTGACACCCTAGGCGAAACCTAATTTTGCCGCCCCCCTTCACTCCATCCCTGACCCCACCCCCGTTTCCCTGCCCATGTAACCCCACCTTTTTAACGAAGCACCCATAAAATGCAGCCCACTAGGCGCCCATCAAATGCAGCCTACCAGCGCCCAACAAATGCAGCCTACCAGCGCCCAACAAATGGAGTCTACCAGCGCCCATCAATGCAGCCTACCAGCGCCCATCAATGCAGCCTTCCAGCGCCCATCAATGCAGCCTCACCAGCGCCCATCACATTTAGCCTCACCAGGACCCATCAAATGCAGCCTACCAGTGCCCATCAATGAATATTTGCTTGCTTCCATTCATTCAGGAGTCGGGACACAGACACAGTCCTTCACCGCCGATGCACCTCTGACACTATCTGTGAACAGAGGGGCAGCTGCCTGCTGATGCTGAGACTTAATTGCTTGCTGCAGAGAGAAGATAGTAGGAAAACCTGTGGCCTGGCGCCCCCCTAGGCAGCATGGCGCCCTAGGCGGTTGCCTAGTTTGCCTAGTGGTAGCACCGGCCCTGAGGGGGATGGCTCCTCCGCCAGAACACTTCAGCGCTCTCTGCCATTGGCTAAGAGCGCTGATTGGCAGTTTGTCAGCTGCTGCTTTTCCAGCAAGCTCGTTCAACAGAAGCCAGCCGAACGGCCGGCTTATGTTGGACTGGCTGCCATACACATGGGCCAAATGTCGGACGCTTTTTAACGAACTGGCCGATGTCGCCTGACATTCGGCCCTGTGTGTACTAGGCTTCATTTTTTACTTTCCTGATACTTACATCATACCTCCCAACTTTTTGAGATGGGAATGAGGGACACCTATCATCAAAAGTATGCAGGCATAGGACACACCCCCTGCCACGCCCCCTTAAAGGAGAATTGTACAAAAAAAGATTGGTTTAACCCACAAGTGCTTTTTTACCACTTATATTCCTTTATATTGGCTTTTGGAATTTACAGATGCAGCAATTTAGAAATTGGATGAAAGGTTTAGTGCTGCAAAACACTTTTTGATAGATAAAACGTGTATTTTATATACATCTATATAGATCAGACCAAAATGAGGGACAAACGAGAAGGAACGAGGGACAGAGGGATATTGCTCCAAATCAGGGACAGGCCCTCGAAATCAGGGACAGTCCCTCAAAATCAGGGACAGTCCCTCGAAATCAGGGACAGTTGGGAGCTGTGCTTACATAGCAGCATAAAAATGGTACATAACTCACTGTACAGTAGATTTACATGCAAGGTACGGTAATTCTTTTTTTATTTTGTATATTGAAAACAAAGTAACATCACAGTATACAGGAAGTACATGTATAAAGGATAGATCTCGTAAACATTGGCTGTATATCAATGAAGCAATAAAAGGCGAAACAATAGCACAACCAATGTCTCATTTGTTGACATTTACATACTGAAATCTCTTCAAAGATTTTGGAGAGGTAACATTGAGGTTGCTTTACTAAAGGCAAATAGACTGTGCACTTTGCAAGTGCAATTGCTCCAGAGATTAATGAGATGAAAGCTTCACTTTGCAAAGAATACACAATCACGTGTAAGGTAGATTTAAAAAAAAAATAATAATTTTTTTGCCTGCACATGATTGGGAAATGGAGGTCAGCAGAGCCTTTCCTCATTTACTAAGCTCTGGAGCAACTGCACATGCAAAGTGCACAGTCTACTTGCCTTTAGTAATTATTATTATTATACAGGATTTATATCGCCAACAGTTTACGTAGCACTTTACAATATAAAAGGGAGACACAGTTACAATACAATAAAATACAAGCAGGTTAAAGTGATTGTTTTTTTGTTTTTTTTTTTAAATGAACCTTTTACAAACATGTCATACTTACCTGTTCTGTGCAAGGGTTTTGCACAGAGCGGCCCCGATTTTCCTTTTATGGGGTCCCCCGGCGGTGCTCCTGGCTCCTCCTCTTTGGCGAATGCCCCTGCGGAGAGCCGATTACCATGGGGGCACCCGTGCGGGCGTGTTGCCGAGTCCTGCTGCTGCATCCATTGACACAGACAGAAGGACACAGCCCCACCCCCAGCTCCCATGTCACTGGATTTGATTGACAGCAGCAGGAGCCAATGGCTCCTGCTGCTATCAATCAATCCAATGAGGACCCGAGACAGCGGCTGGAGCTGCTGGGCTCATGCTCATCGCTGGAATGATCAGGTAAGAAAAAGGGGGGCTCTGGGGGGGAGCTGCAGCACAGAAGGTTTTTTCACCCTAATGCATAGAATGCATTAAGGTGAAAAACCCTGAGACTTTACAACTCCTTTAAGAGGGCCCTGCTCAGAAGAGCTTACAATCTAATAGGGTGCGGCAGGTGGTACAACAAATTGCAACTGTGGGGAATGAGCTGATGGAAGTGGTAAAATATTAGTTGTGAAAGGTGTGAAAGGCTTCCCTGAAAAGATGAGTTTTTCGGGATGTTTTCAGTAATTAGTAAATCAACCCCATTGTCTGCAAGAATTAGCACTGAGCTTCTCCAGGAGTCCTCCAGGAGTCCCACACTATATTAACTTTGTCTGGGCAATTCCTATTAATATATATTAGGGCTTGTTCACACTTGACTCAATTTTTAATAGACTTGGATGGGAGGCGTTGAAAGGCTTCAAACGCCTCCTGACTCGACACGAGGCTTCAATTTTGAAGCGATGCCATGCTAACGCTTCATATTTTGATAGCGTGAACAGCACAATGTGCTGTCCATTGTATCATTTGCACAGGCGTTTGAGGGGCGTTTTTAACACCTCTCAAACGCCTACTTTTAATGCCAGTGTGAACTTAGCCTTCGTTTTTCATATGGGATTTGGTTTACTGGGGCTCCTCAAATAGAATACCAAAGGGGTAAATCTCTGAGTACAGACAGGGGCACGGTAATCAGGATAGATAAAATGTCTATCAACATGACCAAATGGTATAGAGCGCAGAGCATGAACATATGAAGTGTACAACGTCTGCTTGGGATAGGTGACAGCACAATCAGTTTACATGCTATAGTCAGATTCAAGGCTGAAAAAAAAGAAAGTCAAAGCTTTGTTCTCCAAATGCACTGATGTTAGTGAAGCTGGGTCCACCACACTGTATGGTTCCATGAAAATGTGGTAAGAAGACCAGCTGGCTGCCTTATAGATGATTTCCAGGCTTCTGGTAAAGTGCTCACTAATATATTATGCCCACTAAATCTGTATGTTTGCCAAACGATTATCACTAGCCAGCCCACAATGGGTTTTTTAAGTTTTTTTCCCTTTTCTTCTTCCCTGTGAAACAGTGAGCAGCTCTTCAGAATCTCTGAAAAATGTATATTTAGATACACAGAGAAAGTTCCGGCCACTTCCAGATTCTAGAGAACAACATTCTCTAATGTTTGTTCAACAGAACAAAACGGGTGGAAGGTCTCATTGGTTATTACTCTCAGGGTTGATTCTCAGGAATTGTTCTACAAGAAAATACATAGCTAGTCTAACTTCATTTAGGGCTGATTTAGCAAACATCTATGCCTTTAAAGGCTAAGTTCACCTCTCTTTCACTTTTCATAATAAATAGAAGGATCTTCCAATACCCTTTATGCCCCTGCCATCCTAATTTTCTCATCTGTCACTTGTCTCCTCACCCACAGAAGCTTTGAAATATCACATCTCTGAGTTTTTAAAAAATGCGTTCTGCTTCCATCACTCATCTCCCATCATGCACTGCCTTGCTGCATCACAGGATAGGGCGTAATAGGGCGTGTGCCTGTACCACACCTTCCTCATTACTATGCCACCTCTGTTTTATTTCCACCCACTTTCCTAATTCTTTCCTTAAAGTCATTGTAAACCCTCTATCACAACTTCAGCTCATTATAATCCCTTTTAAAAAAGCTACTGATCACTGTCTGTAAAAGTTTCCTTACTTTTTTTTTCTTATAATTCGTCCTGCAATGTTTGTTTATGTCCCCGGCGCATACGCTGTCCGTCCTTCAATTTACGGCACACGCTGTGTGACGTTCCCCCTCCAGCATCAGCTAGGCAGTGTTTCCCAGCTTCCTTGCTTGGTTGTCATAGGAACGTCGACCGAAAATGAGGCTCGGTAACACATGCTCGCACATGTGCGAGAATTTAGCAAAGGAAAATAAGGAAGGACAGAAGTGAAGTCCACAGGGGACTCAGAAATCAATACTCAAGATGTTGCAGCCTAATCCCGGAAGAAGATTTTACTAAAAACTTCTAAATACAGTAAGAAACAAACGTTTTTGCAGATATTAGACAGGGCAATTATTTAAAACAATGTTACATATTATATGACCTGAAAAATGCAATAAAAAATGCAGAGTTTACTTCCTCTTTAACCACTGCAGCCCTGGAAGGTTTTCTATTCTTCCTGACCAGGCCATTTTTTGCAATAAGGCACTGCGTCGCTTTAAAGTGGTTGTAAGCCCTCCTCATTTACAACTTTATGTTACAGGTAAGCCTATATTAAGGCTTACCTGTAGCTAACAAGGGCTTCGATCTGAGGTAAGTGATACATAATTAGCTAGTATGCTATGCATACTAGCTAATTATGCCTTTGGCTTGCAGGCTTTTTTTTTTTTTTTTTTTTTTTACGTTTTTTTTAAGAGGGTTTACTTCCTCTTTAACTGAGAATTGCACAGTCATGAGACGCTGTACCCAAATAAAATTGACGCCTTTTTTTTCCCACAAATAGAGTTTTCTTTTGGTGGTATTTGATCACCTCTGCGGTTTTTATTTTTTGCACTATAAACAAAAAGGAGCAACAATTTTGAAAGAAAAACAAAATGTTTTACTTTCTGCTATAATACACATTCCAAAAAATTAAAAAAATCTAATTTGAGTCCAGGCAGATGGTGTCGTGGTCGGGATTTGAACCAGCCGACCCTATTGCTGCTAGGTGAGAGTGCTAATCATTACACCACTGTGAATTTTGTCATGAGTTTAGATCAATATGTATTCAGCTAAATATTTTTGATAAAAAAAAATCACAATAAGCATATATTGATTGGCTTGTTATAGTTATAAAAGTTATAGTGTCTATAAAATAGGGGATAGATTTAGGGACTGTTAAAAATGTTTTATTGTTTTTACTGGCAATTAGGGATGGGCCCGGTGCTCGATGCGAACCCACGTTCGCATCGAGCACCGGGCGTTCGCTCGCTCGGCGAGCCCAGAACTATTTTGGCCGCTCGCATCACGTTCGTGTAATGCGAGCGGCCCCGCAATGCATTGCGGCCGGCGCGGCCGGCGCAGTGCATTGCTGGCTGATGATTGGCCAAGCATGCACTGTGACCCCGCATGCTTGGCCAATCACAGCCCCGGAAACTCGAAGAGCCATAATTGGCTACAGGCAGGACGCCTGTAGCCAATTACAGCTCAGGGGCTGTAGTACACGCCCCCCCCCCTATAAAAGGCCGCCACGCCGTCTGCGCCGGTCACATGCTGTTCCGGCGCAGATAGAGCAGGCTAGATCTGTGACACTCTGCTGGATTTAGTTAGTTAGAGAGATTTACTTAGAGAGATTGAGTTAGATAGATTCATTCATTTAGATTGATTTAGAAAGAGGGGCTTTTAGTGTGTTCGTGGCAGGCAGGCAGAGCTCCTATATTTTGTTCCCAGAAGCACCTATAGGACTTGTAGTGTGTTCGTGGCAGGCAGGCAGAGCTCCTATATTTTGTTCCCAGAAGCACCTATAGGACTTGTAGTGTGTTCGTGGCAGGCAGGCAGAGCTCCTATATTTTGTTCCCAGAAGCACCTATAGGACTTGTAGTGTGTTCGTGGCAGGCAGGCAGAGCTCCTATATTTTGTTCCCAGAAGCACCTATAGGACTTGTAGTGTGTTCGTGGCAGGCAGGCAGAGCTCCTATATTTTGTTCCCAGAAGCACCTATAGGACTTGAAGTGTGTTAGTCCCATCACACAGAGATCATATATTTTGTTCCCAGAAGCACCTATAGGACTTGTAGTGTGTTAGTCCCATCACACAGAGATCATATATTTTGTTCCCAGAAGCACCTATAGGACTTGAAGTGTGTTAGTCCCATCACACAGACCTATATTTCCTTCCCAGAAGCACCTATAGGACTTGAAGTGTGTTAGTCCCATCACACAGAGATCATATATTTTGTTCCCAGAAGCACCTATAGGACTTGAAGTGTGTTAGTCCCATCACACAGAGATCATATATTTTGTTCCCAGAAGCACCTATAGGACTTGAAGTGTGTTAGTCCCATCACACAGACCTACATTTTCTTCCCAGAAGCACCCATAGGACTTGAAGTGTGTTAGTCCCATCACACAGAGATCCTATATTTTGTTCCCAGAAGCACCTATAGGACTTGAAGTGTGTTAGTCCCATCACACAGACCTATATTTCCTTCCCAGAAGCACCTATAGGACTTGAAGTGTGTTAGTCCCATCACACAGACCTACATTTTCTTCCCAGAAGCACCTATAGGACTTGAAGTGTGTTAGTCCCATCACACAGAGATCATATATTTTGTTCCCAGAAGCACCTATAGGACTTGAAGTGTGTTAGTCCCATCACACAGAGATCATATATTTTGTTCCCAGAAGCACCGATAGGACTTGAAGTGTGTTAGTCCCATCACACAGACCTTTATTTCCTTCCCAGAAGCACCTATAGGACTTGAAGTGTGTTAGTCCCATCACACAGAGATCATATATTTTGTTCCCAGAAGCACCTATAGGACTTGAAGTGTGTTAGTCCCATCACACAGAGATCATATATTTTGTTCCCAGAAGCACCTATAGGACTTGAAGTGTGTTAGTCCCATCACACAGAGATCATATATTTTGTTCCCAGAAGCACCTATAGGACTTGAAGTGTGTTAGTCCCATCACACAGACCTACATTTTCTTCCCAGAAGCACCCATAGGACTTGAAGTGTGTTAGTCCCATCACACAGAGATCCTATATTTTGTTCCCAGAAGCACCTATAGGACTTGAAGTGTGTTAGTCCCATCACACAGACCTATATTTTCTTCCCAGAAGCACCCAAAAGACTTGAAGTGTGTTAGTCCCATCACACAGAGATCATATATTTTGTTCCCAGAAGCACCTATAGGACTTGAAGTGTGTTAGTCCCATCACACAGACCTATATTTTCTTCCCAGAAGCACCTATAGGACTTGAAGTGTGTTAGTCCCATCACACAGAGATCATATATTTTGTTCCCAGAAGCACCTATAGGACTTGAAGTGTGTTAGTCCCATCACACAGAGATCATATATTTTGTTCCCAGAAGCACCTATAGGACTTGAAGTGTGTTAGTCCCATCACACAGACCTACATTTTCTTCCCAGAAGCACCCATAGGACTTGAAGTGTGTTAGTCCCATCACACAGAGATCCTATATTTTGTTCCCAGAAGCACCTATAGGACTTGAAGTGTGTTAGTCCCATCACACAGACCTATATTTTCTTCCCAGAAGCACCCAAAAGACTTGAAGTGTGTTAGTCCCATCACACAGAGATCATATATTTTGTTCCCAGAAGCACCTATAGGACTTGAAGTGTGTTAGTCCCATCACACAGACCTATATTTTCTTCCCAGAAGCACCCATAGGACTTGAAGTGTGTTAGTCCCATCACACAGAGATCCTATATTTTGTTCCCAGAAGCACCTATAGGACTTGAAGTGTGTTAGTCCCATCACACAGACCTATATTTTCTTCCCAGAAGCACCCAAAAGACTTGAAGTGTGTTAGTCCCATCACACAGAGATCATATATTTTGTTCCCAGAAGCACCTATAGGACTTGAAGTGTGTTAGTCCCATCACACAGACCTATATTTTCTTCCCAGAAGCACCTATAGGACTTGAAGTGTGTTAGTCCCATCACACAGAGATCATATATTTTGTTCCCAGAAGCACCTATAGGACTTGAAGTGTGTTAGTCCCATCACACATAGATCATATATTTTGTTCCCAGAAGCACCTATAGGACTTGAAGTGTGTTAGTCCCATCACACAGACCTACATTTTCTTCCCAGAAGCACCCATAGGACTTGAAGTGTGTTAGTCCCATCACACAGAGATCCTATATTTTGTTCCCAGAAGCACCTATAGGACTTGAAGTGTGTTAGTCCCATCACACAGACCTATATTTTCTTCCCAGAAGCACCCAAAAGACTTGAAGTGTGTTAGTCCCATCACACAGAGATCATATATTTTGTTCCCAGAAGCACCTATAGGACTTGAAGTGTGTTAGTCCCATCACACAGACCTATATTTTCTTCCCAGAAGCACCTATAGGACTTGAAGTGTGTTAGTCCCATCACACAGAGATCATATATTTTGTTCCCAGAAGCACCTATAGGACTTGTAGTGTGTTAGTCCCATCACACAGAGATCATATATTTTGTTCCCAGAAGCACCTATAGGACTTGAAGTGTGTTAGTCCCATCACACAGACCTATATTTCCTTCCCAGAAGCACCTATAGGACTTGAAGTGTGTTAGTCCCATCACACAGAGATCATATATTTTGTTCCCAGAAGCACCTATAGGACTTGAAGTGTGTTAGTCCCATCACACAGAGATCATATATTTTGTTCCCAGAAGCACCTATAGGACTTGAAGTGTGTTAGTCCCATCACACAGACCTACATTTTCTTCCCAGAAGCACCCATAGGACTTGAAGTGTGTTAGTCCCATCACACAGAGATCCTATATTTTGTTCCCAGAAGCACCTATAGGACTTGAAGTGTGTTAGTCCCATCACACAGAGCTCCTCTATTTTCTTTGCAGAAGCACCCACAGGACTTCTAGTGTGTTAGTGGCATCACACAGAGCTCCTCTATTTTCTTTGCAGAAGCACCCATAGGACTTCTAGTGTGTTAGTGGCATCACACAGAGCTCCTATATTTTCTTCTCAGCAGCACCCACAGGACTTCTAGTGTGTTAGTGGCATCACACAGAGCTCCTCTATTTTCTTTGCAGAAGCACCCACAGGACTTCTAGTGTGTTAGTGGCATCACACAGAGCTCCTATATTTTCTTCTCAGCAGCACCCACAGGACTTCTAGTGTGTTAGTGGCATCACACAGAGCTCCTCTATTTTCTTTGCAGAAGCACCCACAGGACTTCTAGTGTGTTAGTGGCATCACACAGAGCTCCTCTATTTTCTTTGCA
Organism: Lithobates sylvaticus; assembly: GCA_028564925.1. Lineage (NCBI taxonomy): Eukaryota > Metazoa > Chordata > Amphibia > Anura > Ranidae > Lithobates > Lithobates sylvaticus. The sequence continues at coordinate 384,597,650 of CM053027.1, read as the reverse complement.
GAAGCACCCACAGGACTTCTAGTGTGTTAGTGGCATCACACAGAGCTCCTCTATTTTCTTTGCAGAAGCACCCATAGGACTTCTAGTGTGTTAGTGGCATCACACAGAGCTCCTATATTTTCTTCTCAGCAGCACCCACAGGACTTCTAGTGTGTTAGTGGCATCACACAGAGCTCCTCTATTTTCTTTGCAGAAGCACCCATAGGACTTCTAGTGTGTTAGTGGCATCACACAGAGCTCCTATATTTTCTTCTCAGCAGCACCCACAGGACTTCTAGTGTGTTAGTGGCATCACACAGAGCTCCTCTATTTTCTTTGCAGAAGCACCCACAGGACTTCTAGTGTGTTAGTGGCATCACACAGAGCTCCTATATTTTCTTCTCAGCAGCACCCACAGGACTTCTAGTGTGTTAGTGGCATCACACAGAGCTCCTCTATTTTCTTTGCAGAAGCACCCACAGGACTTCTAGTGTGTTAGTGGCATCACACAGAGCTCCTCTATTTTCTTTGCAGAAGCACCCACAGGACTTCTAGTGTGTTAGTGGCATCACACAGAGCTCCTCTATTTTCTTCCCAGAAGCACCCATAGGACTTGAAGTGTGTTAGTCCCATCACACAGAGCTCCTCTATTTTCTTTGCAGAAGCACCCACAGGACTTCTAGTGTGTTAGTGGCATCACACAGAGCTCCTCTATTTTCTTTGCAGAAGCACCCATAGGACTTCTAGTGTGTTAGTGGCATCACACAGAGATCCTATATTTTCTTCTCAGCAGCACCCACAGGACTTCTAGTGTGTTAGTGGCCTCACACAGAGCTCCTCTATTTTCTTTGCAGAAGCACCCACAGGACTTCTAGTGTGTTAGTGGCATCACACAGAGCTCCTATATTTTCTTCTCAGCAGCACCCACAGGACTTCTAGTGTGTTAGTGGCATCACACAGAGCTCCTCTATTTTCTTTGCAGAAGCACCCACAGGACTTCTAGTGTGTTAGTGGCATCACACAGAGCTCCTCTATTTTCTTTGCAGAAGCACCCACAGGACTTCTAGTGTGTTAGTGGCATCACACAGAGCTCCTCTATTTTCTTTGCAGAAGCACCCATAGGACTTCTAGTGTGTTAGTGGCATCACACAGAGCTCCTATATTTTCTTCTCAGCAGCACCCACAGGACTTCTAGTGTGTTAGTGGCATCACACAGAGCTCCTCTATTTTCTTTGCAGAAGCACCCACAGGACTTCTAGTGTGTTAGTGGCATCACACAGAGCTCCTCTATTTTCTTTGCAGAAGCACCCACAGGACTTCTAGTGTGTTAGTGGCATCACACAGAGCTCCTCTATTTTCTTTGCAGAAGCACCCACAGGACTTCTAGTGTGTTAGTGGCATCACACAGAGCTCCTATATATTCTTCTCAGCAGCACCCACAGGACTACCGACTACAATGGCTGGAAGACCGCCAAGGGGAGGCAGAGCGTGCAGAGCCAAGAACACAGGGCAGGCAGGCTCTGTTTCTAGTGGACGTGGCCGTGGACGTGGACGTGGTCGTGCATCGTCATCAGCACGTGGCCATGGGACACGCGCGTCTTTGTTTTTGGCAGCTGGACATGTGGAGCCGCATCATGCTGAAGGCTTGGTAGAATGGATGACCAAGCCCTCCTCATCCTCCTCATCCTCTCTCACCCAGGCTCAGGGTACTGACAGAGCATCATCAGCCACCCCTTCCCTAGACCCACCATGTCCTCCTGAGGAGTCCCCCGAACTCTTTGAGCACAGTGTTGGGTACATGCTCCAGGAGGATGCCCAACGATTCGAAGGCTCGGATGATGATACCCAGCTTGAGGAATCTGGCAGTACTGTTCCACCAGCTGCAGCTTACTGCCAGGTTTGCTCTAGTGGTGAAGAGGGAGGGGATGATGAGGTCACTGACTCCACGTGGGTGCCTGAAGGGAGAGAGGATGAGGAGGAGGACGAGGAGGAGGAGGATGCGGCGTCACATGTCCAACGAGGCAGGATGCCCCCTGGAGGCCAGGTAGAGGCCAGCACAGCAACTGTACAACACCGCAGAGCTCCGCCTGTGCAGGGCGCTGCCTCTGCACGTTATCAGAAAAGTTCTTTGGTGTGGGCCTTTTTTGAGACGAGTGCAGCAGATCGCACCACTGCTATTTGCAATATTTGTCTCAAGCGTATCTCGCGTGGCCAAAACATCAGCCGCTTGGGAACCACAAGCATGACCAGACATATGGCGACCTGCCATGCAGCTCGTTGGCAGGCACACATAAAAGACCCACACCAAAGAACTAAGCGGACCTCTCCTTGCTCCTCCTCAGCTGGGATCTCCATCCCCACTACACCTTCAGTCCTCTCTGAAAGCTGCTCTGAGAGGACTGAAGGTGTAGAATTAGGTGTGTCACAACCAAGTACTTGCAGTACACCGACGTCCGATTGCAGCAGGCAAATTTCCCTGCCCCAGCTGCTGGACCGTAGAAAGAAGTACACTCCCAGCCATCCACATGCCCAGCGGTTGAATGCTAGCCTGGCTAAATTGCTAGCACTTCAACTGCTGCCTTTTCAGTTGGTAGACTCGGCCCCCTTCCTTGAGTTTGTTCAATGTGCGGTTCCTCAGTGGCAGGTTCCCAAACGCCACTTTTTCTCACGGAAGGCGATTCCGTCTCTCTACCGGCATGTGGAGGGCAATGTCCATGCCTCGCTGGACAGGGCGGTCAGCGGTAAGGTGCATATTACCGCTGACTCATGGTCCAGCAGGCATGGACAGGGACGGTACCTTTCTTTCACGGCCCATTGGGTCACTCTATTGGCAGCTGGGAGGGATGCAGGACAAGGTGCAGTAGTGTTGGAGGTTGTTCCGCCACCACGCCTCCAAAACGCTACTACTGCTACTGGTTGTGACACACCTCTCTCCTCCACCCCCCCTCCTCTTCTTCTTCCTCCAGTGCTCTGTCCTTGGAACCAGCGGTGCTCCGTAGGCGTACAAGGGGCTACGCAAGTACGCAGGCAAAAAGATGCCATGCCGTGCTTGCGCTGGTGTGTTTGGGGGACAGGAGCCACACTGGGCCAGAGGTTCTGGCAGCTCTGCAGGGGCAGGCCGAGAGGTGGTTGACGCCACGTCAGCTTAAGCCAGGAATGGTCGTTTCTGACAATGGCACCAACCTCCTCTCCGCCCTGCGACAGGGGCAGCTCACCCATGTGCCCTGCATGGCTCACGTCCTCAACCTGGTGGTGCAGCGGTTCTTGGGCAGGTTCCCAGGCTTACAGGATGTCCTGAGGCAGGCCAGGAAAGTCTGTGTGCATTTCCGCCGATCTTATAATGCCAGTGCTCGGCTGACTGAGCTGCAAAAGGAGCTGAACCTGCCCAAGAACCGCCTAATATGTGACATGCCCACCAGGTGGAACTCAACGTTGGCCATGCTGCAGCGACTGCACACGCAGCAGAGGGCCATCAATGAGTACCTTTGCGACTACGGCACCAGGACAGGGTCAGGGGAGCTTGGTTTTTTTTCCCCACGTCAGTGGAGCATGATCAGGGATGCATGCACTGTCCTCTCACCATTTGAGGAGGCCACGAGGATGGTGAGCAGTGACAGTGCATGCATCAGTGACACTGTCCCTCTTGTCCACCTGTTGGAGCATACGCTGCGTGGGATAATGGACAGGGCACTTGAGGCAGAACAGAGGCAGGAAGAGGAGGACTTCCTTGCCTCTCAAGGCCCCCTTTATCCGGACAGTGTTCCTTCTGTCCCACCCATCACACAGGAAGAGGATGAGGAGGAGGAGGAGGAGGAGGAGGAGGAGGATTGTGTGAGCATGGAGGTGGAGCCTGGCACTCAGCATCAGCAGCAGCAGTCTTTTAGGGATGATGTACAGTCCCAACAAACCAGTGGACTTGTACGTGGCTGGGAGGAGGTGGCTGGCGATCATGTCATCCTCAGTGACCCAGAAGACTCCGGACCGAATGCCTCAGCTAACCTACGCTGCATGGCCTCCCTGATCCTGCAAAGCCTGCGGAAGGATCCTCGTGTTCTTCGGATCAAGGAGAGGGACCATTACTGGCTGGCCACTCTCCTTGATCCGCGGTACAAGGGTAAGGTTGCAGACCTTATCTTGCCGTCGCAGAGGGAGCAGAGGATGAGACATCTCAGGGAGGCCTTGCAGAAAGGTCTGTGCAACGCGTTCCCAGAAACTGGGAGGCTACAAACTCCTGGTCCTGGGCGACGAGTTGCTGAGGCTTCGGTCAGTGGCAGAAGGAGCGGTGGGGAAGGTGGACGTCTGACCGATGCGTTCAGACAATTTTTTAGTCCGCAGCCCCAAGGTATGATCGGTTCCAGCAACCATCGCCAGCGTCTGATATACATGGTGCAGGAATACCTTGGGGCAAGGTCAGACTTGGACACCTTTCCCACCGAAAATCCTCTGGCTTACTGGGTCCTGAGGATGGATCACTGGCCAGAGCTTGCACAGTATGCAATTGAGCTACTGGCCTGTCCTGCCTCCAGCGTTCTTTCCGAACGCACATTCAGTGCTGCTGGAGGATTTGTGACTGATCATAGGGTGCGCCTGTCCACCGCCTCGGTTGATCGACTGACCTTCATCAAAATGAATCAGTCTTGGATCACCACCAGCTACCAGGCACCTGAGGCGGATATAACCGAATAATTTTTAATGTCACATCCCTTCAAGACTGCCTATGCTGATGCTGAGTGACTGTCCTCTTATGTTCACTGACTATCCTCTTCCTCCTCCTCAATGATCCATGCCACCACACCAGTGCCTAAGGCACAATTTTTCAGCCCCTGTTTAACAGGGGCGGGTACTTACAATTTTTTAAAAAAATGCTTCGCAACACATGTGACTGCTGTGCTCCAAGTACAGTATCTGTGAGGGGTTGCAGTGTTGTGGCACCAGCACCAGTGCCTAAGGCACAATTTTTCAGCCCCTGTTTAACAGGGGCGTGTACTTACAATTTTTAAAAAAAATGCTTCGCAACACGTGTGACTGCTGTGCTCCAAGTACAGTATCTGTGAGGGGTTGCAGTGTTGTGGCACCAGCACCAGTGCCTAAGGCACAATTTTTCAGCCCCTGTTTAACAGGGGCGGGTACTTACAATTTTTTAAAAAAATGCTTCGCAACACGTGTGACTGTTGTGCTCCAAGTACAGTATCTGTGAGGGCCGGGTTGCAGTGTTGTGGCACCAGCACCAGTGCCTAAGGCACAATTTTTCAGCCCCTGTTTAACAGGGGCGTGTACTTACAATTTTTTAAAAAAATGCTTCGCAACACGTGTGACTGCTGTGCTCGAAGTACAGTATCTGTGAGGGCCGGGTTGCAGTGTTGTGGCACCAGCACCAGTGCCTAAGGCACAATTTTTCAGCCCCTGTTTAACAGGGGCGTGTACTTACAATTTTTAAAAAAAAATGCTTCGCAACACGTGTGACTGCTGTGCTCCAAGTACAGTCTCTGTGAGGGGTTGCAGTGTTGTGGCACCAGCACCAGTGCCTAAGGCACAATTTTTCAGCCCCTGTTTAACAGGGGCGGGTAATTACAAATCTTGATCTAATAGTTCACAGCAGGGCCCATTCCTGCGCCCACCAAGAGTAACTATGAGGGCCTGCAGTCTTGTGGCAACACCGTCCACCACCACCGCCAAAGGCCCAATTTTTCTGCCCTGTTCATCAGGTGCTTGCAATTACAAATCTTGATCTAATAACTCACAGCAGGGCCCATTCCTGTGCCCACCAAGAGTAACTATGAGGGCCTACAGTCTTGTGGCAACACCGTCCACCACCACCGCCAAAGGCCCAATTTTTCTGCCCTGTTCATCAGGTGCTTGCAATTACAAATCTTGATCTAATAACTCACAGCAGGGCCCATTCCTGCGCCCACCAAGAGTAACTGTGAGAGCCTACAGTCTTGTGGCAACACCGTCCACCACCACCGCCAAAGGCCCAATTTTTCTGCCCTGTTCATCAGGTGCTTGCAATTACAAATCTTGATCTAATAACTCACAGCAGGGCCCATTCCTGCGCCCACCAAGAGTAACTGTGAGAGCTTACAGTCTTGTGGCAAAACCGTCCACCACCACCACCACCACCCCCAATTTTTCTGCCCTGTTCAACAGGTGCATGCAATTACAAATCTTGATCTATTAACTCACAGCAGGGCCCATTCCTGTGCCCACCAGTCTTGTGGCTACACCAACATCTAATAGGGCAAATTTCTGCAGAGTATATACGCCAGGCCCCTACTTTCAAACATCCAACTTACAAACGACTCCTACTTGCAAATGGAAAGAGAAAACAGGAAGTGAGAGGAAATCTACCCCTAGGAAGGGAAATTCTATCCTGTTAGATTTAATTTGGGAAAAAGGTATCTCCTCTCTACTGATACTTTATCACCAATCCTTGTTTCAATTAAAACCCCACTTTTTCCAAAAACATTTGTCATTGGGACGGAAAGTGAGGTGACATGTTCTGAACAGATGTGCAAAGACAGCAAATGTTACAGGGGTGATAACCCCTCCCTATGTTCTCCAAAAAGCTTAAAAATAGATTTTTTTGGGATGGAGCTACACTTCATAATGTACCTGTTCAGATTCTACTTAAGAACAAACCTAAAGCCGCAAGTGGTTTTAAATGGCTTCTTTTTTTCCTTTACAAATGTCATTTTGTGCAAGGACAGTTCTAAACACGGGAAACACATGCCACTTCACAGGCATACTTTAGACACCCCCCAGGTACCATATTTAAAGGAAAATTTCACTTTTTTTTTTTTTTTCACTTTATGCATCATTAAAATGACTGCTCCCGAAAAAACGTTAGTTTTTAAAAGTTCTTTTTGCATTGATATATGTCCCCTGGGGCAGGACCCGGGTCCCCAAACCTGTTTTATGACATTAACATGCATATTGGCCGTTGTAATTAGCACTTTTGATTTCGAACGTTCGCGTCCATTATAACGTATAGGGTTCGAAAATTCGCGCAAACTTTCGGTCGGTTCGAAGGTTCTGGTGCGAACCGAACCCGGGGGTGTTCGGCTCATCCCTACTGGCAATGGCAGCGATCTGCGATTTTTAGCGGGACTGTGACATTGCAGCGGACAAATCTGACACTAAAGGCCCATACACACGATCGGACTTTTTGACAACCAACATGCAAATTAGCTGTTTTGGACTAACATCCGACCGTGTGTACACTCCATCGGACCAACTTTTTCCAGGTTTCATCTGACTTTTGTTGGCTGTGCGAACGGACCAACTTTCTGCCAACAAAAGTCTGATGGACCAAAGTCCGACCGTGTGTACACAAAACCAACGGACTTTTGTACAAACCAATGCAGAACCAATGCAAAAAATCAGACAACAATACAGAAGTTGACCAAAGGTGGCGGTAAAGAGCAGAAAAACCAAGTGATTTGGTGAAAGTTGGCTGAAAAAAGTCCTGCCGTGTGTATGCAATACCAACTTGGGGCCAACACCCTTTGGACAAAAATCCACAGGAAAGTTGGTCCACGGTCCGATCGTGTGTATGAGGCTTAAGTAACACTTTTTGGGGACCAATGACACCAATAGAGTGATCAGTGCTAAAAAAAAAATGCACTGATCAATGTATAAACTAGGGGTGATCAAGGGGTTAGCTGTGTTCCCTGGGTGTGTTCTAACTGTGTGGGGGATGGGCTCAGTGGGACAACACAGAGATCGCTGTTCCTGATTACTAGGAACAGCCGATCTCATAGTTACCCCCCGTAAAAATGGGGATCCGCCTTGTTTACATAGGCAGATCCCTGTTCTGCCTCTCTGTACCAGCGGACATCGAGTCCGCCATGCAGGTATGGCGGTTTGCGCAGCCAAGCCGCCTTGCCGCAGTATATCTGCAGAAGACGGTTAAGGTGACCATACACATTACAATCTGATTGTACACTCTCCTTTAGAGCTACCATCAGCTATGTAGTGCAAGGGTCTGATTTGATACAAATTAAACGGATTGTTCAGGTGGGTCCTCCATAGTTCTGGTAAATCTAAAGGAAATTGTACAGAGATTATACAATCAGATTACATAGTGTATGGTCATCTTTATACAAATACATAGGAGGGAGTGGACAGAGACACTCAGCTGTCAGGCCCCGTTCACATCTTCACATAGCAGGAACTGAAGTTCCTGCATCTGTTGTTTTCATGCCGATTTACTTGAATGGGCTGCCCTATGAAAAGAGCCCCAAAGAAGCTCCTGAACTTTTTTCAGAACAGAGCGTGGTACATTTTCTATTGCGTTTTGTGGTGCACTTGAAGCACGTTTGTCACATGGCAGATGCACACCCTCTACCGACACTTGGTGCCATTAACATTTAAGTGCTCTGCAAGTGCAATACAAGTTTGCAGCACATTTCCAAAATGCACAGCAAAGCACTTGTTTTCCGTGCAGGTTGTCTTGCATGCAGAAGGGTTGCCAACCGTCAGTAAATTTACTGACAGTTCGTAAAAATCTGTGATTTTTTACAACTGTCTGTAAATATCAGGGGCTAATATTTGGTTTCGCTATGTTGACTTTTTAAATGTAAACCAGGTAAATTACTTGTCAGTGTTTCGATATTATGTTTATACTGTTTAACTATCAGTTGATACATTTTAAAAAGGAACTCCTCCATTGTTGTGCTCTGTCAGTAAATTTTACATGTTTTGTCAGTAAAAATGCTGCGGAAGTTTGGCAACTCTGGCATTCAGATGCCTCATTGTTCTTGTGTATACACACCAATTGCTTTTTTAACTTTATATCTTTATTTCAACTTTTACAAATACATTTTACACACATTCTCATATAATTCTCTTACATAAGTCAATTTAAGCACACATCATTAAACGGTTTGAGAACTTTCTGACTCTCTCGCTCCTCCTTGCATTCACCCCCTACCCTATGTATCCATCCTCTTATTCTCTGTTGGTTTTCGGTTCCACGACTTGTTACTACTTTTTTTTTTTCCTTTTATCTAGGTAGGTTTGGTTAGTAATATCTATAACTACTGTCATGTTCATCACTCGATCCATGATTTCCATATTGACTGGTATTTGTCAAGGTTCCCTTGTTTGGTGTATATAGTTCTCTCCTTCATAATCACTCTATCCATGTTTTGCTCCCACTCCTTAGCTGTTGGGGGGCTAGAGGATTGCCATCTCCGGGCAATTAGTATTCTGGCCTGAAATAGACAACGCAGGACCGCTATCTGGGCTTCCCTAGGCCTGCCCACTCCCCCGCATCCCCCCAGAACACATAGAATAGGATCCAACTCCAGGTGAGTATTGAATACCTGGGAGACCTTGTCCACCACCTCTTTCCAATATCCATATAGTTTTGGGCATCTCCAGAACATGTGGACAAGGTCTCCCCCGGGTCTCCCGCATCTGGGACACCTATCGTCCTGTCTACGGCCAAACCTAAACATTTTTTTTGGAGTATAATAAGCTCGGTATAATAAAAAAAAGGTGTGACATCTTCTGGGGGGGGGGGGAGTGAAACCCATGGAGCGAGTTCAAGTATCCTTTCCCATTGATGAACTGAGATGTTTCCCACATCTCTCTCCCAGTTTACTTTATGTGGACTTATTTGTGAGCCTTCCCTATTCCCTTTATGTAAATGTAGGTATAGGTTAGATATCAACCCCTTGCGGGTCCCGGCGCCTGATACACTCTGTAATATCAGCATATTAGTCCACTCTAGTGGTTCCCCTTTAAACTGTTCGGCCAGGGCATGCCTTACCTGCAAGTATCTAAATAAAGACTTCCCAGGGAGGGCAAATTGGTCTCTAAGATCCTGGAAACTTCTAATCCTTCCCTCATGATACATCTGGGCAATGTATTTTAGGCCTAATCTCTCCCATTCTCTGACAGTCCACATCTTTTGTATCTCGCAAAGGTTGTTATTCCCCCACAGAGGGGAGAAAACTGTAAAACCTCTATATCCCAACATTTTTTTTGCGGTACCCCATACCTTTGCCATCAAGTCCTGAGTGGGGAGCCCCTTCTGGAAGGTCCCTGCCTCTAGTATCTCAATCGGAGAGTTGTGTGAGGATTTATAAAGAAGGATCTTCCACTCTCTCCCCTTAGCCTCACATCCCCCCATGTGTTGAAGCTGGGCCGCTAAGAAGTAACTGAAAGGATGCGGCAAAGCAACTCCTCCTAGCCCCATTGGGAGTTGTAGTGTGTTAAGGCTGATCCGGGATATCCCCCCTTTCCAAATTAATTCTCTAAATATGGTATCCACCCTATTGAACCATTTTTTATAGATCCATATTGGAGAATTATGAAGTACGTATAAGAGTTGTGGCATAAACACCATTTTAATTAGGTTACACCGACCTGCTGCTGATAGGGGGAGTTTTTTTCCAGATTTGGGTTTTTCCTTTAAATTTGTTCAGAAGTGGGGCCAGATTTTCTATAACAAAATGTTTAGGATCTCTCGAAATGTTTATACCTAGGTATTTCATTTGATGAACTATTTGGAGTTGCTCCGCCTCCTGTGGTAGAGGGAGGTCTATAGGGTCGATAGGTAATAAATTTGATTTTTCCCAGTTTATTCTCAATCCTGACAAGAGGCCGAAATTTTTGATTCTACCCATGGTCTCGCATAGTGACTCCTGTGTATCGTTAAGCAATAGCAGAAGATCATCTGCATACAATATCCCTTTTTCCTCTAACTCCCCTCGTTTGAACCCTTTTATTTCTGGGGATGATCTCAGGGAGAGAGCCAAGGGTTCGATTGCGAGGGCGAAGAGGAGGGGTGACAATGGGCAACCCTGCCTCGTCCCCCTCAGCAATCGAAACCTGGTAGAATGTTCATTGTTTACTTTCACTCTTGCCCCCGGGGAGCCGTATAGTAGTTTTACCCATTTAGCAAAATTCGGACCCACCCGAAATTCCGCTAAGGTTCTCCACAGATACTTCCATTCTAGGGTATCAAATACACCAATTTCACTTTCAGGCCCAATTCAAACTTATGGTAGTGGGAGCGTACATTTTTTGGCAAATTTTTCATTGATTTCAATAGGCTGCCCTACACATGGCAAAGTAGCTCATAGGACATTTTGGTGTGTTGCGGTTTGTACTGTGCGTTTTGCTGCGTTTGTCACTTTTGTGTTTGCTTCTGCGTATGGGGTACCATAAACAGTTAATGGCTGAAAGTGTGGCTAGTTGATTTTAGGTTTATAAAGATGGTCATACACTACACAATCTGATTGTACAATCTCTGTACAATCTCCAATCAGGTAGGCCCCCTGCACTGCATAGTTGATTGTAGATCTAAAGGAGATCGTACAATCTGATTTTTTAGTGTATGGTGAGCTTTACAGACATGCAGGGACACACTTCTCCTGTTTTCAGTACTACAGCTCTGCCCCACATAGACTGTTATCTGATCGCTAAGCTCCTGCACTCCTGCAAAATGAATGACCTATGCAAGAAGAAGGTAAGGTAGGAAAAAAAATGATGGCTTTGTATTTAGTGAGAACTGTGATTGGATTGGATAAGCATGAACCTGCAGAGGTGAGTGGACGTGGTCTCCCAGAGGAGGAGTTTATACAACAAACTGGAGTCTGGTCTAAGACACATAGAAAGCTATTTCTTTTCTGCAAAAAAGAGGTACATTAATGCTATATTGGTACAAAGGGAAGCTGAAATTTAGATTTAAAAAAGGTGAACTTAGTCTTTAGTTTTTTATGCCCAGACCAAGATAGGCATGACTGTAAAATTTCTAGGAGATAACTGAGATAAGGTTGCAGAAGTTCAAATGTTTTGGATGAAGCAAATGTAATACATTTTTACCACACTCGACGGTATGCAGTATTAATGGATAGTCTACAAGAATCTACTGCTGCTGGAGAGCATCAAAGTATTTGTATATTCCTACTACCAACTTCCAAGCCCTCAAAGATAGCCCTTCTGGACATGAATTAAGTTTTTGCTATTGCATAACAAGAGCAGAGGCAACATTGGAATTTGAAACAGTGGACAAACACTCGTTGGAATGAGAAAATAGCCTGAGGGTCCTTCTAATTAAACACTTAGGCCCCTTTCACACGGACGGACCGTCTATCCGTTTTTCTTCCATCCGTCGACGGACGACAATGCATTCCTATGGGCAGACGGATGAACATCCGTCACCATCAGTTAACCTCCGCTTCAGTTTTTATCCGTTTTTTTTAACGTACAAGGCTACGTCCAGATCCGTCAAAACGGATATTAACTGACGTTGACGGACATTGTCCGTCAACGTCCGATCCGTTAAGATCCGTTTTGTGTTTATCTGTGAACTCAACCTCTTAAAGACACAGGCACACATATAAACGGAACAAAACGTATACAAAACCGGATGAAAAAACGGACGTAAACGTGTGCATTTACGGATGTAAGCGGATGTTAACGGAACAAAAGACGGATGAAAACGGACATTAACGGAACGGATGACGGATGAGAACGGATGAGACAACGGATAAGAACTGATACGTTTTTGACATGCCTAAACTGACTGCGTCCGTGTGAAAGGGGCCTTACTTATAGATATCGCTGGTCCTGTGAGTTTGGATAGGGGCCAGGCCTAGTACCATATGTATGCTGCTATTTAGGCATCAGGGAAATGATTTCTGCAGACTACAGTGGGTTTAAAGTAGAGGGTGAACAATTTATTTTTTCCACACCCATGGGTTGTATTGGAACTGCATCAATGGTGTGCATAATGTGGGTGCAAAAAGTGTTTCTGGTTAGAAATGAGATTTCCTAACCTTTACTGCAACATGCTCAGAATTAGGTGCTCCTAAAATATCAAGTAACATGGTATACTTTCTAGGACTGACCCACACTGCACCCATGGATGATGAAACACGGATGGTGAAATTTGACAGTCGGGGGTGTTCTGTGCATCGGTGGGGGAAGTTCGAAGCACGGATTTCCCTGTGTGGCTTTCAATGAAGCACCTGAAAGCTGCTCCTCCTCCTCTCCCTCCCGTGGCATTCAGCTGTTTCATTGAAAGCTATACAGGGAGATCGGTGCTTGTAACAGTCCCCACCGCCACACTGATCATCCCCAACTATCAAATTTCACCATCCATGTTTCATCATCCATGGGTGCAGTGTGGGTCAGTCCTAGAAAGTATACCAGAATACTTGATATTTTGATAACTGTCCATCAGATTTCCCTTCCTATCTCCCCTCTCCCCCCCCCCGTGTGCTCTTCCGGCTATCCTGCCTGCTCCTTCGCCCCCCTCTGTGCTCCTCTGCCCCCCCTGCATGCTCTTTTGGTCCCCCTCTGTGTGCTCCTCACCTCCCCCCCCCTCGTCCTGGATCTGTCAGGATGGAGAGCAGAGGAAGGGGCCGGTAAATATGTAATACCCCTCTTCTGCACATACTACCCACCACCATACACTCCGCACTGTGCATTCGCTACTTAACATTACCACATTCTGCACTATTTAAGTCACCTCACACTCTATTTAACCACACCCCCTTTAAGCCACGCCCAATATGTAGCGTACTTTAAACCATGCCCATTTTTTGCAGTGGCGTGCTTCGCCTTTAAATTTCTGATTTACATTTAACCTCTACATTTCAGATTTACAGTGTGCACCACAGGATGAAAGCACTGTAAATGTGTTTTTCTTAGTAGCTTGCAATGTGCCTGCATAGAATATAAAAGAACTAGTAAAAGTGTATTTTCAAAATTTTCATTAAAAAGAGTGCAATTATTACTCAAGGAATCCAGGAATCAGTACAGAAAAACAAAGCACATTTTTGTATTGTGTACTCCACAACATATTTAATATGTGCTGTATAATATATAGCATACCATATATATGAAAAGACACCATAAGCAAGCATAGTTTGTTAGATAGTAATACTATATTTACAATGTCGGGCCTCCATAGACAGCTCTGTGTATGTACTGTGCATAGTAATTGCTTCAAACTTTAATATAATATAAAATGAGTTATACTACTAACAAAACAATAGTTATATTGCTGACAAAACATAATATACTGCAATATAATATACCAAAAAAGAGAGACACACAATAAAAAATATTCATTAGGGCTGTATCTAATGAAATGCTCCAATTTCCCAAACCAGGTTTCACTTACTGTACTTAAAGGTCACAGTTGTATTTGTTTCTGTCTTGTTGGTCCTGATATTGAGATGTGGTTTATGTTTTTCCTCCCGTATTACTGGCTTTTGCCTTAAAAGCCATATATTTTCTGGAAGGACTTCAAAAAAAGCACTGTGAGGGCACTATGTAAAGTTTATGTAGGCAATACACAATAGCATACCACTTAAAGCAGAGTTCCACCCATAATATAATTGTTACATCAATCAGCAGCTTTTAACAGCAACATTTGAATCAATTTTTTTTGTCTGCATTGTTGCCCTGGGGTCCCTTCTAATCTGCCACCTTGGCAATTTACGTCATATCCCATGGCGCCTGTGCTCCTGGGAGATGTGTGTCATCATTTCCCAGGAGTCAGTGGGCAGCGCCGAAGAATTGTATTGCGTACAATGCACATGCGCGAGATCGGGAGGGGTGCATGCTGAGTAGCCAGCATGCACCTTATCCCGGAAGAGCATTCTAGTGGGCTTCACATGCTCACAATCAAGATGGAATCACTCAGGAACAGGAAATATGAGGTAAGTAAATTATAAAAAAAACATGTACTCGGAACGGGATTGAAATTTAGACATGCTTTAATGTAATGTAGACAAGCAGAGGGTAAGCTGAAAAGGAAAAAAAAAATAAGTGGGCGGAACTCCGCTTTAAGTCACCTTTCACACTGGGGTAAAAATAGCGACTGTAAAGTGCCAGAAAAACGTCTCCCCTGCAGTCCCAGTGTGAGAGCCCAAGTGCTTTCACACTGGGGCGGTGAGCTTGCAGGATGTTAAAAAAAGTCCTGCAAGCGGCGTCTTTGGGGCTGTGGAGGAGAGGTGTATACACCGCTCCTCCACCACCCCTGCCCCTTGAAATGAATGGGCAGCACTGCCGAAGCGCCTGAAAAGCGATTCAGCAGCGGCACTTTGCGGGCACATTTAACCCTTTTTTCGCCTGCTAGCGGGGGTTAAAAGCGCCCCGCTAGCGCCCAAAAAGCGGTGCTAAAACAACAGTAAAGCGCAGCTAAAACAAGTAGCCTTTTACAGCTAACGCCTGGCGTGGCTCAGTGTGAAAGGGCACTTAGTAGCAGGTGATAGTTGTTCTTTGGAAGCAGCTTATGACTGGTTACATGCACTGGGTATCTGCAGATGCATTGTTCAGCACTTGGATTGCACACTACCACTCCTAACAGACCAAAACTCCAGCCTTATCTGTCCAGTTGTTAGGTCAACCACTCAGCAGACCGCAATGACCCAACTCAATCTTAGTGCAAGTATGCTAGTGAAATCACCAGCATAAATAATCTATAAATACTCCTGCCACCCTTTGAACAACTAAAAGCCCAGTTCATTGCTCCAACAGCACCCCAGGCGTCTGTCCAGGAGCTACTGCAATAGCTCCAGAACCCTTCAATGATACCTGACTGTCAATTTTAAATAACATTATTTTATAGAGTAAAATAATTGCAAATCTCAACCTCTGTATTGTACTGTTCTGTAGATACGAAAACAGTTTACTTTACTATTTTAATTATTCAAATGGGAGTCTGTAATTCATCCCTGTTCTGCTTTAATACAAAATCTTTGTGAAAATGTCATATCAAGGTGGAAGTATATGTGAAGCTAAACACATTAACCACAACAATCTAGATCCTACAACTAAACACACAATTTTATGTTATGCTAAATGCAAAGTATATTTAAAATAAACTTACTGTTTGGCTACATGTGTGTATCCATCCAATAGTAATTTCCATCAACTGATATTTAGATCACTGCTTGTAGAGAGTGCGGTCATGAAAGTTACATGGTAGTGAGGATACTGAATTTGGCTGGTACAGAAAAAAGTATTTTGGCCTTTTACATTTTTTGTGCCCTATGCTTGTCACATGTCCTCACTTTTAGGAGGAAGATAAATATGCTGAATACATTTTTACTTAAGAAAGCAGAAGTAGCATAACTTGCAGAGCACGAACACTTAAGAGTGTATTTAAACATATGACCAGATCTTTGAGCGGGAAATTCAATTTTCAAGATTCAAATTGTCCATGAAATACTGAGAAAGATAAAATTAGACTTTTGGTTACCGAGGGAAAAAACTTCCTGGCCATTTTCCAATTAATTTGCCTTAAGCTACCACACCCTATGCTACGGCTTTAATCTGTGGGACTTTAATGTGGGGCCCCCCACACAACTGCCGGAGCTGACCTGTTTTATGGGATCGCACACATGATTATGTTCTGGAAGAATTTTGATGTTTGCTCTATAACAATGTATGTAAAAATCTCCTGAAGAAGCGGTGACATATCTGCGAAACATGTCGAGCACTCCGCACACAGATGGTTTATGCTAAATTGACAATGGTCTGTTCCCCCTATGTCACTTCATCTGTGTTTTTTTAAAGCTTACTGTGTCTTTTTTAAGATATGTATGTTTTAATATGTTTGGAATAAAATTAAAAACTTTTATATCTACTATGTGTATTTCAAGCCTTTGTACGGTACCATGCAAGGATATCATAGCATATCCACATAGCCACATATACATACCTTATCCCTGAAGACAAAGGCCTCACTAATAACATTTTACATCATATACAGAGAAGGTTGGCAGGGGGAGAGGTAAGTATTAACAGTCTTCGCTGCAGAGAGAAAGGGGGTGGGACCAGGCCACAGCTCCATGTTTGAATGGAAACAGGGGGCTGTGGCTCTGCTCAGGTGCCCACATAGCATGCTCGATAAGAGGGAGGGGCCAGGACAGCCAGTGAGGGACCCGAGAAGAGGAAAATCTGGGCTGCTCTGTGCAAAATCATTGCACATTACACAGGCCAGGTAAGTATTACATGTTTGTTATTTTTAACTAAAGAAAACTAGACTTTACCGTAACTTTAAGTGTGTTTTACTCATACTAATAACCAATCTAGTATAATAAAGCGGTTTACAAGATCTAAGGGCAATATAGTGAACTCTGATAAAGAGTAAATAAGAGACAATAGTATATTTGTGAATGATGTTTCTCCTTTATTATAATAAAAGATTACAATAAGTACAACTGTAGTCAGTTACATAGTTAGGTTGAAAAAAGACACAAGTAAATCCAGTTCAACCATAAAAAAAATAAAAAAAAATATTGTACAATCCAATATACCCAATTCTATAACCACAGTAGATCCAGAGGAAAAACTGTAGCTGAATGGTATATGTTTGTTATAGAAAGGTGTCTAATACTGCTTGATTATATCAAGAAGTGTACTGTATATCATGTCATAACAGTGAGAATGTATTGTATACTGATCACTATACTGACCAATTGTACCTATACTATGGAACTTGTAAGATTGGTTCTGTACTTTTGTCGTTTTAGTTGTAATTTGTTGTAAAAACACACAATGTGTGTATACAAACCTACAATAGAAACATGATTAAAAAAAAAAAAAAAGTGTAGCCCTCTCCCCAACCTCCAGAGACCAGGTGGTGACCCTCAGAGACAAGGAAAGGCTGACATTCCTCCTCAAAGTACAGATTACTAGGCTTGGTGGGTGTAGTGCAAGGTGGAAAGATGAGCGCCAGTCACTTTTTTAAAAATTAATAAAGAGAGTTTTATTTCAGGAACAGGGCAGAGAGAGGTAGGGCACAGGACAACCTTAGACAAATGAAATGGCAACTTGGCAGATTCCTTGGACAAAAATAGAACTAGGTAGACAGTAATACAGAAAAAGGGCCTTTAAGCTGAATGCAGCGATCTGTATCTTGTAGCAACTTCTGTCTCCTATAGCAACAACTTTACTCACAGTATCCCACTGTAGATCCTCAAGCTCACAGCTACCTGCTGGACTCTTCAAGCTTAACTCACAGCTACCTGCTGTATTCTTCAAGCTTCACCCACAGCTACCCGCTGGGTTCCTCAGACTAACAGCTAGCCACTGGTTTCCTCAAGCTTACAGCTCACAGCTGCCAGTTGTACGTCATCAAGCTTTACTTACAGCTACCCGCTGTACTCCTTCAAGCTTTACTCACTGCTACCCGCTGTACATCGTGAATGAGTTCTCTCCTGAAACTTTCCCAGCTACTTCACAGTACCCGATTGATGAAGAGTCTCCTCTGTTACTCCTTCAGAACTCCATCCCTTTACACCTGCCTCGGGCAACAAGAGTGGCTGACCCTCCAGCAGCTTCTTCTCCCTCGCCTCCCGGCAGCGATCTGGCTCCACTCAGGCTGAGCCCATTTACATGTGGTTAGGCCCCAGGCTTCAGGCCTACACTTCGGCTACTGCTCCATACACACCCACCCAGGCTGCAGCCCAGACTCTCTGAATAAATAGTCTATCCCAGCAACCTCAGCGGCCAACGAAACTCCTACTGATTGGCTGAGAAAAGCATATTCACTCATAACCTGAATTCACTGTAATCTATCATACTAATGCCAAAAGTAGCAGGGCCACCTATTGAGAGAGCACAGTTAAACCCAAGCTTAGGACAAACCCATTTGATCAAAGACTACAAATTAGCCAGGCTTAGTTACCACCTAGCCCAACTCAATTTACTAGCAGCCCTGTTTAGGACAAGGGTGCTACAAAAAAATCAATTAAACCCTAGATGAGTGCAGGTTTCCTGGAAAGCTGAAACTTGATAGATAGGGGCATCATGATATTGCCGCCTAGAGAGACCCAATACCAACCGTAAAGCATGGGGGTGGGGGAAGCTGAAGCTATTGCCAATGTTAATTCTGACAATGCCATCATATCAACTGGCAATACTTGGATGTGGAGGATATCCTTTTTGAATGATCGGATCACTCATTAGTTAGCAGCCTTGCCACGTTAATCCATATTAATGATAATAAAAAAACTTTTTAATTGTTTAAAAATACAGTCCCATACTGCTATCACTGGTTCACATACACCTATGGAATATGCATACCTCAGGTTAAGAACCCCTGAAGTAGATAAACTAAACCTCTAGCAAAGAAATGTGTCTAGAACCCAGTAGTTTTTACTTGCCAAAGCTACCAGCTCACAAGGTCTCTCTGAAAACAGCATGCTTTGGCTTGCCCTTGCCCAAGGTTTGCAGGTATTACAACAGACCCTTGGGATAGCAGGTTCTCTTATACATAGCACAGTCTCAGCAGTACCCCAATTGCCCCTCATTATTCCAGTTTCTCAGGAACACACCATACCACTTTCCAGCAATACTCACTTAGAATCCAGGAAAAATCCACCCTAGTGATTTTTTTTTGCTATCTCTAACCAATATGAAGTTTCCATCCTGTACAGTGTAGTCCTATATTGCGCATGTTCTCAGGGAATGCAGTTTGGGGAATTATGGTACGTCAAGACCTATTTGGCTAACCAAAGTTACATAGAGCCCATTTCCATGTACAGGTATATAAATTCTCCCACTGTATAGTATGTATATACATGTATAGTATGCCTATGCAATGAGCAAAATATGTCTGCCCTAAATAAATTGGACCGCACTGGGTTTGGTTTGAGCAGGGTTAGGAGAACTTCAAAGAAGCCCTCTCTGCTTCCTTAACAAACTTTTACAGCCAAAGGGTATAAAGTTCATCCATGCCTAATGCCCTAAAATACTGCCTTAATGTACATATATGCTGTATTTACCAATTATACACAGAAACAAGATTTACTGAAAAACTAAATTTACAACTGAAAAAAAATTGTATTCCAGAAATGTAGTAACTAATAGAAATATAGGGAAGACTGTATCATCTTACCTCCTGACTTAAAATCTTGAAACGCTGAAAATGCCCAGCCTCATTAATGTCTTGACATAATATTCCACTGTTCACTACCAATTATTTGTTGAGCAGAGGCTACAGGTTCATACATGTATCTGTAAGCCTATTTTGTTTTATACTTTCATTTTCGATAGCCATTAGCAATACTCCCATCTTATGCAACATCTCTCATTCTTTCTGCTTCCTGATCAGTCTGCTAATTTTAGTCCCTGATTTTTCTATCACTTCAGTATTTTTCTTTTTCTTTATAAACAATTTCTATTTTAATCATTTAACCCACTCATACTGAAATGTGCTTTATTTAACTTTTTTTAAAAGCATACTCGGATAATCACAACATGGATCAGTACAGATAGATAGATAGATATTGTAGATAGATAGATATTGTTTTCTTAACCACTTCAGCCCCGGAAGGATTTACCCCTTTCCTGACCAGAGCACTTTTTGCGATTCGGCACTGCGTCGCTTTAACTGACAATTGCGTGGTCGTGCGACGTGGCTCCCAAACAAAATTGGCGTCCTTTTTTCCCCACAAATAGAGCGTTCTTTTGGTGGTATTTGATCACCCCTGCAGTTTTTATTTTTTGCGCTATAAAAAAAAAATAGTGGCAATTTTGAAAAAAATGCATTCTTTTTTACTTTTTGCTATAATAAATATCCCTCAAAAATATATAAAAAAGCGTTTTTTTCCCTCAGTTTAGGCCAATACGTATTTTTTTTTACATATTTTTGGTAAAAAAAAAAAAATGCAATAAGCGTTTATTAATTGGTTTGCGCAAAAGTTATTGCGTCTACAAAATAGGGGATAATTTTATGGCATTTTTATTAATTTTTTTTTTTTTTTTACTAGTAATGACGCCGATCAACGATTTTTATCGTGACTACGACATTATGGCAGACACATCGGACAATTTTGACACATTTTTGGGACCATTGGCATTAATACAGCAATCGATGCTATATAATTGCATTGATTACTGTAAAAATGTCACTGTCAGTGAAGGGGTTAACCACTAGGGGGGCGGGGAGGGGTTAAGTATGTCCTAGGGGAGTGTTTCTAACTGTCAGGGGGATGGGCTTGTGTGACGTGGACACTGATCGCTGCTCCCGATGACAGGGAGCAGATGATCAGTGTCCTGTCATTAGGCAGAACGGGGAGATGCTGTTTACATTGGCATCTTCCAATTCTTGAGCTCCGTGACACGATCGCTCACGGCGGGAATTTCAAAGTAACGTTCGGGTACGTTAGTTTGCCCAGCCGTGCCATTCTGCTGACATATATGTGCCGACAGCGGTCGGCAAGTGGTTAAAGTGATTCTAAAGGCTCGGTTTTTTTGTTTTTTTCTTTTTAAAAAACAAACTGGTGCATACAGGAGGGTTAACATGTCTTCCTGTATAAGTCCTTTTTTTTCCCTGTCTGCGATAGTGGCCTAATGTTAATTGCCCCAGCCAGGTTACAATGTCTTGATGTTGCACTGTATTCTTAGGTTGACCTGTGAGCTGGAGGTAACCAAGCTGCAAGGGTTAACATATTTCCCACCATTTTCAGCAAGGTTAACATCCCCCTACAGGTAAACCGACATAAAAAGGGTTAACTGCCTAGCGTTGCGCTTTTTATTGTAGCACACCAGCCTGAATTGCACTGCAATGTCAGGCAGCGCAGCGCTAGGGATGAGCCGAACACCCCCCCCCCCCCGGGTAGGTTTGCAGAAGAACATGCGAACAGGCAAAACATTTGTGTGAAAACCGTTAAGTCCATGGGACGCGACCGTGAAAAATCAAGAATGCTCATTTTAAAGGCATATATGTAAGTTATTGCCAAACAAGGTGTTTGGGGACCCGGGTCAATGTATCAATGCAAAAAAAAGTTCTAAAAACTTATGGTTTTCCGGGACCAGTGATTTTAAAAGTGAAAAATGAAATATTCCTTTAAATATCGTGCCTGGGGGGTCTCCTTAGTCTGCCTGTAAAGTAGCGCATCTTTCCTATGTTTATAACAGTGCCACAGAAAAATTAAATTTCTAAAGGGAAAAATTTCATTCAAAACTACTTGTGGCTGTAATGTATTGTCAGATCCTGGCAATATAGATCAAAATCATTGTGGATGTCCCCCTCAAAATCCATACTAGGCCCTTCAGGTATGGTATGGATATGAGGGGAACACCTCACCAAAAAAAATTTAAAAATGGCGTGGGGGTCCCCCAGGCCCCCACGCACTATATACTCTGAACAACAGTATAGACTATACGGCCTGCCCTATATACTATGCAGAAAAATTGGGCCTTAGGTGTTGGTGGTGCCAGAACACAGTGACCCCTCACAGTTACTCTTGTTGGGCGCAGGAACGGGCTCTGCTATGAAATATTATATCTAAAATTGTAATTACATGCCCCTGTTAAACCAGGCAGAAAAGTTGACCCTTGGTGCCCTAAACCAAAAATATTGTTGGAGGTTAGAATCATCAAGATTGAGGAGGAATAGTATAATCAGCATAGGCAGTCTTCAAGGCATCCCACATCCATAGCCAATTCAATCAGTTACATCAGCATCAGGTGCTTGATAGCTGCTGATCCAAGACTGATTACTTTTTTTGAATGTGAACCTATTAACGGAGTCAGTGGACAGGCGCACTCTATGATCCGTTACAAACCCTCCAGCAGCACTGAATGTGCGTTCAGAAAGCACACTGGATGCAGGACAGGCCAGTAGCTCTATTGCATATTGAGCAAGTTCTGGCCAGTGGTCCAAGACCATACAGCGGTTTAACAGGACAGGTTCCACTCAGAACAGGCCTCGCCATGGTAAACCAAAGAAGTTGAGTGCACATGCTCAGTGTCACATCCAGAGGTTGTCTTTGGGAAATAGAGGTATGAGTGCTGCCAGCATTGCTGCAGAGGTTGAAGGGGTGGGGGGTCAGCATGTCAGTGCTCAGACCATACGCCGCACACTGCATCAAATTAGTCTGCATGGCTGTCATCCCAGAAGGAAGCCTCTTCTAAAGATGATGCACAAGAAAGAAAGCAAACAGTTTTCTGAAGACAAGCAGACTAAGGGCATGGGTTACTGGAACCATGTCCTTTGGTCTGATGAGACTAAGATAAACTTATTTGGTTCAGATGCTGTCAAGCGTGTGTGGCGGCCACCAGGTGAGGAGTACAAAGACAAGTGTGTTTTGCCTACAGTCAAACGTGGTGGTGGAAGTGTCATGTTCTGGGGCTGCATGAGTGCTGCCAGCACTGGGGGGCTACAGTTCATTGAGGGAACCATGAATGCCAACACGTGCTGTGACATACTGAAGCAGAGCATGATCCCCTCCCTTCAGAGACTGGGCCGCAGTGCAGTATTCCAACATAACAAACCCAAACACACCTCCAAGACGACCACTGCCTCGCTAAAGATGATGAAGGTAAAGGTGATGGACTGGCCAACCATGTCTCCAGACCTAAACCCTATTTAGCATCTGTAGGGCATCCTCAAATGGAAGGTAGAGGAGTGCAAGGTCTCCAAAATCCACCAGCTCTGTGATGTCGTCATGGAGGGGTGGAAGAGGACTCCAGTGGCAACCTGTGAAGCTCTGGTGAACTCCATGCCCAAGAGGGTTAAAGCAGTGCTGTAAAATAATGGTGGCCACACAATATATTGACATTTTGGGCCCAATTTGGACATTTTCCCTTAGGGGTGTACTCACTTTTGTTGCCAGTGGTTTAGACATTAACCACTTGACCACTGGGCACTTAAACCCCCTTCCTAACCAGACCAATTTTCAGCTTTTGGTGTTCTCACACTTTGAATGACAATTACTCAGTCATGCAACACTGTACCCAAATTAATTTTTTGTCCTTTTTTTCACACAAATAGAGCTTTCTTTTGCGCTATAAATCAAAAAAGACTGAAAATGAGGTAAAAAATAAAAATTCATTGTTTCTATTAAAATTTATTGGCGAGTATTGGCAGAGTATTGGCGAGTATTGGCAGAGCGTCCAGCGTGAGAGGAGTAATGCGAGGAGACATGCGGGCCATGGCGCGGCAGATGACGTCATCTGTAAACCCTTCCCCGGGCGCCGCGATAGATGTGGAGGAGGACCGTATAAGGGAAGTAACCTGGATCAGTCTCGTCAGCTTCGCTGTTACCCTGTGCGCATGCGTGGCGGAACGGCGCTTTGGCGCACACATATTCGCAATAGAGAGACGCTTCGTTGCACGTGCGTTCGCATAGCGTGAACCTTCTGACTGGCCTATAAAAGGAGTACTCAGTACTAGTATTTAGACAAGTTGCTGGTTCGTTTTCAACTCTCCTGTGATTCTTGCTTCCTGTTTCTGCTTACTGTCTACCTCTTGTGACCCGGATTGTTTAAAGACCACGCTGATTCTTTCCTGACCCGACCTCTGGCTTGTTTTACTGACTTCCAGCTCTCTCCTGTGTTTGACCCCCGGCCTGTATTCGGATTGTCTTCAGTCTCCTGTGTTTGACCCTCAGCCTGCCCCTGGATTTGCCTTCTGTCTTCAGCGCTTCAAACTCTTGCTTGTTAACGGACTGCTTGCCTGTGTTTGACCCCCGGCCTGCCTTTGGACTTTCTATTACCTGTTTACGGACTTCCTTGCTGCTGGCTTCCTGGACCTGTCCTGGACTTGCTACTTACCTGCTGGGTCTAACCCGTCCTGCACAGCTATCTCCTTGACCTTCACGCAAGTCGGGTGTCCTGCTGGTAGCTTGTTCCTCTTGGTGCAAACCACTCTCTGTACCATCTTCAGGGGTGGTGTGCGCTGAGTCGCAACAGTGACCACTCTCTGCATCTTAGCCTAGGTGATTACCCTTTTGCTGATAGTAAGAACCAGCCATGACAGAGGCCAACAGAGCGGGTTATCCCTTGGAAATGTTGTGCCAGCAAGTCACGGCCCTCACGGAAGCGGTGCAGAAACTGCAGGAAGGCTACACGCAAATCGATGGCCGTCTTCAACAGCTGTCCGGGGCTCCTGCACTGGTAAATCCAGCACAAGCATCCATCAGCAGGGTCTCCTCACTTCAGGTCCAGTCACCCCCCACTATGATGATGGCCGTTCCCGAACCCAGAGTACCCATGCCTGAGCGGTTTTCGGGCGATCGGAAAAAGTTCAGGGTATTAAAGAACACTTGTTCCTTGTACCTGGCACTTCAACCCAGAGTACCCATGCCTGAGCGGTTTTCGGGCGATCGGAAAAAGTTCAGGGTATTAAAGAACACTTGTTCCTTGTACCTGGCACTGCAACCCAGGACTTTTTCTTCCAAAATTGTGAAGGTCAGATTTATCATTTCCCTACTGTCCGAAGAGCCCCAGGCCTGGGCTCATAGTCTCATGGAACAAAGGAGCCCTCTCTTGAATTCCGTGGATACCTTCTTTGAATCCATGGGTCAGTTATACCACAACCCACAACGCACCGCTACAGCTGAAGCCACCCTGCACGCCCTGTCACAAGGAAAGAGACCAGAAGAGGACTATACTGTTGAATTCCACAAATGGTCGGCTGATATCGGCTGGAATGAGGCCACCCTTAGATACCAATACCACCAAGGCCTTTCAGAAACTTTAAAGGATGAACTGGCCCGGGTTCGAGACTCCCCGCTTCTTTGGAGGACTTAATTCAATTAGCTACCAAGCTGGACAGGCGCATGCGGGAGCAGCGCTCCGAGCGCCTTCAGGCTCCCCGGCCCAGCTGGATGCTCCCTAAGACTACCGTTCCTTATCCTCCATTTCCAGTCCCTTCAAGCTCCTCGGCCCCTGAGGGGTAACCTATGCAATTGGGACTTGTTCGCCCTCGTCTCACCCCTGATGAGAGGCAACGAAGACGCCAAGCCAACCTATGCCTGTACTGCGGAGGGGTTGGCCACTACCTTCGCAACTGTCCAGTAAGACCCAGTAAGTTGCCTTCACAGCTTGTCATGAACTATCAGGCCACAGGTCCTGCCCAGTCTTACGTTACTCTTTCTGTTTCCCTACAGCTGGCGGAAGAGAAAATTCAACTACCGGCCGTAATTGATTCAGGAGCGTGCAGTTGTTTTGTGGACATTTCGGTGGCTCAAAGACTGCATATCCCATTCCAGACTAAAAAACAAAATCTTCTTGTCCATCTGGCTGATGGATCTCTTCCTCACTCCGGACCAGTTATACAGGAAAACCAACCAATTCTTACCATCACAGACTCAGGCCACCAAGAGTTTCTACGTTTTGATCTTATTTCTTCTTCTATGTTTCCTATTTGTTTGGGGCTCCCTTGGCTGCAGGCTCATGACCCTCAAATTGATTGGCACAGGAAAAAAGTCTTCTTCACGTCCAATTACTGCACCCAACACTGCCTCATTCCAGTTTCAGCTCCTTGTACGGCAGTTGTTCCTGTATCTGATAACCTTCAGCACATCCCTCCAGCATATCTTGAATTCAAAGACGCTTTCGATAAGAAAAAAGCAGACTGTTTACCTCCTCATCGATCTTACGACTGCCCCATTGAACTGCTACCTGGCTCCGAGATCCCTTTTGTAAGCATATTTCCATTATCTGAGACTGAATAGGCTCTCAAAGCCTATATTGATGAGAACTTAGAAAAAGGCTTAATTCGCCCGCCTTCATCCCCAGCCGGGGGCTGGTATTTTCTTTGTGGGAAAAAAAGATGGCTCTCTTAGACCCTGCATTGATTATAGGAAACTTAATAAAATAACTATTAAAAACCGATATCCGCTCCCGCTCATCCCAGAATTATTCCAGCGCTTCCGGACTGCCAGAATATTCTCCAAATTAGATCTACGGGGAGCCTATAATCTTATCCGAATTCTTGCCGGTGATGAGTGGAAAACAGCCTTCAGGTCCAGATTTATGAGTACCTGGTGATGCCCTTTGGCTTGTGGCCACCTTCCAACATCTGGTGAATGATATTTTCAGAGACTACCTTGACGACTTTGTAGTCGTCTACTTGGATGACATTTTTATCTTTTCTGCCACTATCGAACTGCATTGGGACCATGTAAAAAATGTCCTCACCATCCTCAGGCAATGTAGACTATACCTTAAGGCAGAGAAATGTGAATTTGAAAAGACTGTGGTTCAATTTTTAGGATTTATCATTTCTACTGAGGGGATCGCCATGGACCCTCAAAAGGTCAAAGCAATTCTTGAACGGCCCGCTCCAGGGGACAAAAAAGCCGTGCAACGGTTTATAGGCTTTGCTAACTTTTATCAAAGATTCATTGTTGGTTTTTCATCCATTGTTGCCCCCATCACGCAGCTGACCCGTTAACATGGTCGTTTTCAGCGTTCCAAGGAAGCCCAGGAAGCCTTCATTAAACTAAAAACTCTGTTTACTTCCGCACCAATTTTACTGCATCCTGATCCACTCCTGCCATTTGTGTAAGCCCCCGTACACACGGTCGGAAATTCCGTCCACAAAATCCGTCGGATTTTTACCGACGGATTTTGTCCAACATTCTGAACGTGATGGCGTTCGTTGTGTATTATGGAACTACGTAGAGGCTATTAGCCAATAGCTTTGGTCTCGTAATTTGATCTGAGCATGCGTGGCACTTTGTCCGTCGTAATTCTCTACACACGATCGGAAAAAGTCAGATTGGATTTTGCTGTCGGAAAATTTGAGAGCAGGATCCGATGGAGCCCACACACGGGTGGATTTTCCGACAACATGGTCCGACATGGTCGGACATTTTCCGTCGGAATTTCCGACCGTGTGTATGGGGCATTAGAAGTTGATGCCTCTGAAACCGCCACTGGAGCCATCCTTTCTCAAAGACAGGGTCCCAAAGCCCTGTAGCTGTACTAGTCCGGAAGTGCCTTCCTTGGAGAGACGTCACAATTTACTCTGGGCTCGGAATAAGATCTTTGTCCCTTAGGAAGTAAGGTCGCTAATTCTAAAAGCTTTTCATGACAATAAATTGGCCGGCCATTTTGGAACACAAAAAACTTCAGAACTAATTTCTCGTTCCTTATGGTAGCCTGGTTGGAGGCGGGACTGTCAAAAATATATCTCCTTGTGTTTTCCATGCCAACACAGTAAAGGATCTAATGCCAAACCTTGGGGATTATTGAGACCTTTGCAGATTCCTGAACGGCCATGGGCAGACGTCTCTATTAGGGATGAGCCGAACACCCCCGGGTTCGGTTCGAACGGACCGAAAGTTCGCGCGAATTTTCGAACCCTATACGTTATAATGGACGCGAACGTTCGAAATCAAAGTGCTAATTACAACGGCCAATATGCATGTTAATGTCATAAAACAGGTTTGGGGACCCGGGTCCTGCCCCAGGGGACATATATCAATGCAAAAAGAACTTTTAAAAACTAACGTTTTTTCGGGAGCAGTCATTTTAATGATGCATAAAGTGAAAAAAAAAAAAGTGACATTTTCCTTTAAATATGGTACCTGGGGGGTGTCCAAAGTATGCCTGTGAAGTGGCATGTGTTTCCCGTGTTTAGAACTGTCCTTGCACAAAATGACATTTGTAAAGGAAAAAAAGAAGCCATTTAAAACCACTTGCGGCTTTAGGTTTGATCTTAAGTAGAATCTGAACAGGTACATTATGAAGTGTAGCTCCATCCCAAAAAAATCTATTTTTAAGCTTTTTGGAGAACATAGGGAGGGGTTATCACCCCTGTAACATTTGCTGTCTTTGCACATCTGTTCAGAACATGTCACCTCACTTTCCGTCCCAATGATAAATGTTTTTGGAAAAGTGGGGTTTTAATTGAAACAAGGATTGGTGATAAAGTATCAGTAGAGAGGAGATACCTTTTTCCCAAATTAAATCTAACAGGATAGAATTTCCCTTCCTAGGGGTAGATTTCCTCTCACTTCCTGTTTTCTCTTTCCATTTGCAAGTAGGAGTCGTTTGTAAGTTGGATGTTTGAAAGTAGGGGCCTGGCGTATATACTCTGCAGAAATTTGCCCTATTAGATGTTGGTGTAGCCACAAGACTGGTGGGCACAGGAATGGGCCCTGCTGTGAGTTAATAGATCAAGATTTGTAATTGCATGCACCTGTTGAACAGGGCAGAAAAATTGGGGGTGGTGGTGGTGGACGGTTTTGCCACAAGACTGTAAGCTCTCACAGTTACTCTTGGTGGGCGCAGGAATGGGCCCTGCTGTGAGTTATTAGATCAAGATTTGTAATTGCAAGCACCTGATGAACAGGGCAGAAAAATTGGGCCTTTGGCGGTGGTGGTGGACGGTGTTGCCACAAGACTGTAGGCCCTCATAGTTACTCTTGGTGGGCGCAGGAATGGGCCCTGCTGTGAACTATTAGATCAAGATTTGTAATTACCCGCCCCTGTTAAACAGGGGCTGAAAAATTGTGCCTTAGGCACTGGTGCTGGTGCCACAACACTGCAACCCCTCACAGAGACTGTACTTGGAGCACAGCAGTCACACGTGTTGCGAAGCATTTTTTTAAAAAATTGTAAGTACACGCCCCTGTTAAACAGGGGCTGAAAAATTGTGCCTTAGGCACTGGTGCTGGTGCCACAACACTGCAACACGGCCCTCACAGAGACTGTACTTGGAGCACAGCAGTCACACGTGTTGCGAAGCATTTTTTTAAAAAATTGTAAGTACACGCCCCTGTTAAACAGGGGCTGAAAAATTGTGCCTTAGGCACTGGTGCTGGTGCCACAACACTGCAACACGGCCCTCACAGAGACTGTACTTGGAGCACAGCAGTCACACGTGTTGCGAAGCATTTTTTTAAAAAATTGTAAGTACACGCCCCTGTTAAACAGGGGCTGAAAAATTGTGCCTTAGGCACTGGTGCTGGTGCCACAACACTGCAACACGGCCCTCACAGAGACTGTACTTGGAGCACAGCAGTCACACGTGTTGCGAAGCATTTTTTTTTAAAAAATTGTAAGTACACGCCCCTGTTAAACAGGGGCTGAAAAATTGTGCCTTAGGCACTGGTGCTGGTGCCACAACACTGCAACACGGCCCTCACAGAGACTGTACTTGGAGCACAGCAGTCACACGTGTTGCGAAGCATTTTTTTAAAAAATTGTAAGTACACGCCCCTGTTAAACAGGGGCTGAAAAATTGTGCCTTAGGCACTGGTGCTGTGGCATGGATCATTGAGGAGGAGGAAGAGGATAGTCAGTGAACATAAGAGGACAGTCACTCAGCATCAGCATAGGCAGTCTTGAAGGGATGTGACATTAAAAATTATTCGGTTATATCCGCCTCAGGTGCCTGGTAGCTGGTGGTGATCCAAGACTGATTCATTTTGATGAATGTCAGTCGATCAACCGAGGCGGTGGACAGGCGCACCCTATGATCAGTCACAAATCCTCCAGCAGCACTGAATGTGCGTTCGGAAAGAACGCTGGAGGCAGGACAGGCCAGTAGCTCAATTGCATACTGTGCAAGCTCTGGCCAGTGATCCATCCTCAGGACCCAGTAAGCCAGAGGATTTTCGGTGGGAAAGGTGTCCAAGTCTGACCTTGCCCCAAGGTATTCCTGCACCATGTATATCAGACGCTGGCGATGGTTGCTGGAACCGATCATACCTTGGGGCTGCGGACTAAAAAATTGTCTGAACGCATCGGTCAGACGTCCACCTTCCCCACCGCTCCTTCTGCCACTGACCGAAGCCTCAGCAACTCGTCGCCCAGGACCAGGAGTTTGTAGCCTCCCAGTTTCTGGGAACGCGTTGCACAGACCTTTCTGCAAGGCCTCCCTGAGATGTCTCATCCTCTGCTCCCTCTGCGACGGCAAGATAAGGTCCGCAACCTTACCCTTGTACCGCGGATCAAGGAGAGTGGCCAGCCAGTAATGGTCCCTCTCCTTGATCCGAAGAACACGAGGATCCTTCCGCAGGCTTTGCAGGATCAGGGAGGCCATGCAGCGTAGGTTAGCTGAGGCATTCGGTCCGGAGTCTTCTGGGTCACTGAGGATGACATGATCGCCAGACACCTCCTCCCAGCCACGTACAAGTCCACTGGCTTGTTGGGACTGTACATCATCCCTAAAAGACTGCTGCTGCTGATGCTGAGTGCCAGGCTCCACCTCCATGCTCACACAATCCTCCTCCTCCTCCTCCTCCTCCTCATCCTCTTCCTGTGTGATGGGTGGGACAGAAGGAACACTGTCCGGATAAAGGGGGCCTTGAGAGGCAAGGAAGTCCTCCTCTTCCTGCCTCTGTTCTGCCTCAAGTGCCCTGTCCATTATCCCACGCAGCGTATGCTCCAACAGGTGGACAAGAGGGACAGTGTCACTGATGCATGCACTGTCACTGCTCACCATCCTCGTGGCCTCCTCAAATGGTGAGAGGACAGTGCATGCATCCCTGATCATGCTCCACTGACGTGGGGAAAAAAACCCAAGCTCCCCTGACCCTGTCCTGGTGCCGTAGTCGCAAAGGTACTCATTGATGGCCCTCTGCTGCGTGTGCAGTCGCTGCAGCATGGCCAACGTTGAGTTCCACCTGGTGGGCATGTCAGATATTAGGCGGTTCTTGGGCAGGTTCAGCTCCTTTTGCAGCTCAGTCAGCCGAGCACTGGCATTATAAGATCGGCGGAAATGCACACAGACTTTCCTGGCCTGCCTCAGGACATCCTGTAAGCCTGGGAACCTGCCCAAGAACCGCTGCACCACCAGGTTGAGGACGTGAGCCATGCAGGGCACATGGGTGAGCTGCCCCTGTCGCAGGGCGGAGAGGAGGTTGGTGCCATTGTCAGAAACGACCATTCCTGGCTTAAGCTGACGTGGCGTCAACCACCTCTCGGCCTGCCCCTGCAGAGCTGCCAGAACCTCTGGCCCAGTGTGGCTCCTGTCCCCCAAACACACCAGCGCAAGCACGGCATGGCATCTTTTTGCCTGCGTACTTGCGTAGCCCCTTGTACGCCTACGGAGCACCGCTGGTTCCAAGGACAGAGCACTGGAGGAAGAAGAAGAGGAGGGGGTGGAGGAGAGAGGTGTGTCACAACCAGTAGCAGTAGTCGCGTTTTGGAGGCGTGGTGGCGGAACAACCTCCAACACTACTGCACCTTGTCCTGCATCCCTCCCAGCTGCCAATAGAGTGACCCAATGGGCCGTGAAAGAAAGGTACCGTCCCTGTCCATGCCTGCTGGACCATGAGTCAGCGGTAATATGCACCTTACCGCTGACCGCCCTGTCCAGCGAGGCATGGACATTACCCTCCACATGCCGGTAGAGAGACGGAATCGCCTTCCGCGAGAAAAAGTGGCGTTTGGGAACCTGCCACTGAGGAACCGCACATTGAACAAACTCACGGAAGGGGGCCGAGTCTACCAACTGAAAAGGCAGCAGTTGAAGTGCTAGCAATTTAGCAAGGCTAGCATTCAACCGCTGGGCATGTGGATGGCTGGGAGTGTACTTCTTTCTACGGTCCAGCAGCTGGGGCAGGGAAATTTGCCTGCTGCATTCGGACGTCGGTGTACTGCAAGTACTTGGTTGTGACACACCGAATTCTACACCTTCAGTCCTCTCAGAGCAGCTTTCAGAGAGGACTGAAGGTGTAGTGGGGATGGAGATCCCAGCTGAGGAGGAGCAAGGAGAGGTCCGCTTAGTTCTTTGGTGTGGGTCTTTTATGTGTGCCTGCCAACGAGCTGCATGGCAGGTCGCCATATGTCTGGTCATGCTTGTCGTGCCCAAGCGGCTGATGTTTTGGCCACGCGAGATACGCTTGAGACAAATATTGCAAATAGCAGTGGTGCGATCTGCTGCACTCGTCTCAAAAAAGGCCCACACCAAAGAACTTTTCTGATAACGTGCAGAGGCAGCGCCCTGCACAGGCGGAGCTCTGCGGTGTTGTACAGTTGCTGTGCTGGCCTCTACCTGGCCTCCAGGGGGCATCCTGCCTCGTTGGACATGTGACGCCGCATCCTCCTCCTCCTCGTCCTCCTCCTCATCCTCTCTCCCTTGAGGCACCCACGTGGAGTCAGTGACCTCATCATCCCCTCCCTCTTCACCACTAGAGCAAACCTGGCAGTAAGCTGCAGCTGGTGGAACTGTACTGCCAGATTCCTCAAGCTGGGTATCGTCATCCGAGCCTTCGAATCGTTGGGCATCCTCCTGGAGCATGTACCCAACACTGTGCTCAAAGAGTTCGGGGGACTCCTCAGGAGGACATGGTGGGTCTAGGGAAGGGGTGGCTGATGATGCTCTGTCAGTACCCTGAGCCTGGGTGAGAGAGGATGAGGAGGATGAGGAGGGCTTGGTCATCCATTCTACCAAGCCTTCAGCATGATGCGGCTCCACATGTCCAGCTGCCGAAAACAAAGACGCGCGTGTCCCATGGCCACGTGCTGATGACGATGCACGACCACGTCCACGTCCACGGCCACGTCCACTAGAAACAGAGACTGTCTGCCCTGTGTTCTTGGCTCTGCACGCTCTGCCTCCCCTTGGCGGTCTTCCAGCCATTGTAGTCGGTAGTCCTGTGGGTGCTGCTGAGAAGAAAATATAGGAGCTCTGTGTGATGCCACTAACACACTAGAAGTCCTATAGGTGCTTCTGCAAAGAAAATATAGGAGCTCTGTGTGATGCCACTAACACACTAGAAGTCCTGTGGGTGCTGCTGAGAAGAAAATATAGGAGCTCTGTGTGATGCCACTAACACACTAGAAGTCCTATGGGTGCTTCTGCAAAGAAAATATAGGAGCTCTGTGTGATGCCACTAACACACTAGAAGTCCTGTGGGTGCTGCTGAGAAGAATATATAGGAGCTCTGTGTGATGCCACTAACACACTAGAAGTCCTGTGGGTGCTGCTGAGAAGAAAATATAGGAGCTCTGTGTGATGCCACTAACACACTAGAAGTCCTATGGGTGCTTCTGCAAAGAAAATATAGGAGCTCTGTGTGATGCCACTAACACACTAGAAGTCCTGTGGGTGCTGCTGAGAAGAAAATATAGGAGCTCTGTGTGATGCCACTAACACACTAGAAGTCCTATAGGTGCTTCTGCAAAGAAAATATAGGAGCTCTGTGTGATGCCACTAACACACTAGAAGTCCTGTGGGTGCTGCTGAGAAGAAAATATAGGAGCTCTGTGTGATGCCACTAACACACTAGAAGTCCTGTGGGTGCTTCTGCAAAGAAAATAGAGGAGCTCTGTGTGATGCCACTAACACACTAGAAGTCCTATAGGTGCTTCTGCAAAGAAAATATAGGAGCTCTGTGTGATGCCACTAACACACTAGAAGTCCTGTGGGTGCTGCTGAGAAGAATATATAGGAGCTCTGTGTGATGCCACTAACACACTAGAAGTCCTATGGGTGCTTCTGCAAAGAAAATAGAGGAGCTCTGTGTGATGCCACTAACACACTAGAAGTCCTGTGGGTGCTTCTGCAAAGAAAATAGAGGAGCTCTGTGTGATGCCACTAACACACTAGAAGTCCTATAGGTGCTTCTGCAAAAAAATATAGGAGCTCTGTGTGATGCCACTAACACACTAGAAGTCCTGTGGGTGCTGCTGAGAAGAATATATAGGAGCTCTGTGTGATGCCACTAACACACTAGAAGTCCTATGGGTGCTTCTGCAAAGAAAATAGAGGAGCTCTGTGTGATGCCACTAACACACTAGAAGTCCTGTGGGTGCTTCTGCAAAGAAAATAGAGGAGCTCTGTGTGATGCCACTAACACACTAGAAGTCCTGTGGGTGCTGCTGAGAAGAATATATAGGAGCTCTGTGTGATGCCACTAACACACTAGAAGTCCTATGGGTGCTTCTGCAAAGAAAATAGAGGAGCTCTGTGTGATGCCACTAACACACTAGAAGTCCTGTGGGTGCTTCTGCAAAGAAAATAGAGGAGCTCTGTGTGATGCCACTAACACACTAGAAGTCCTGTGGGTGCTTCTGCAAAGAAAATAGAGGAGCTCTGTGTGATGCCACTAACACACTAGAAGTCCTATGGGTGCTTCTGCAAAGAAAATAGAGGAGCTCTGTGTGATGCCACTAACACACTAGAAGTCCTGTGGGTGCTTCTGCAAAGAAAATAGAGGAGCTCTGTGTGATGCCACTAACACACACTAGAAGTCCTGTGGGTGCTTCTGCAAAGAAAAATAGAGGAGCTCTGTGTGATGCCACTAACACACTAGAAGTCCTGTGGGTGCTTCTGCAAAGAAAATAGAGGAGCTCTGTGTGATGCCACTAACACACTAGAAGTCCTGTGGGTGCTGCTGAGAAGAATATATAGGAGCTCTGTGTGATGCCACTAACACACTAGAAGTCCTGTGGGTGCTTATGCAAAGAAAATAGAGGAGCTCTGTGTGA
Organism: Lithobates sylvaticus; assembly: GCA_028564925.1. Lineage (NCBI taxonomy): Eukaryota > Metazoa > Chordata > Amphibia > Anura > Ranidae > Lithobates > Lithobates sylvaticus. The sequence continues at coordinate 384,562,514 of CM053027.1, read as the reverse complement.
TGGGACTAACACACTTCAAGTCCTATAGGTGCTTCTGGGAAGAAAATATTGCTCTGTGTGTGTAATGGGACTAACACACTTCAAGTCCTATAGGTGCTTCTGGGAAGAAAATATAGCTCTGTGTGTGTAATGGGACTAACACACTTCAAGTCCTATAGGTGCCTCTGGGAACAAAATATAGGAGCTCTGCCTGCCTGCCACGAACACACTACAAGTCCTATAGGTGCTTCTGGTAACAAAATATAGGAGCTCTGCCTGCCTGCCACTAACACACTACAAGTCCTATAGGTGCTTCTGGGAAGAAAATATAGCTCTGTGTGTGTAATGGGACTAACACACTTCAAGTCCTATAAGTGCTTCTGGGAACAAAATATAGGAGCTCTGCCTGCCTGCCACGAACACACTACAAGTCCTATAGGTGCTTCTGGGAAGAAAATATAGCTCTGTGTGTGTAATGGGACTAACACACTTCAAGTCCTATAGGTGCTTCTGGGAACAAAGTATAGCTCTTTGTGTGTAATGGGACTAACACACTTCAAGTCCTATAGGTGCTTCTGGGAAGAAAATATAGCTCTGTGTGTGTGATGGGACTAACACACTTCAAGTCCTATAGGTGCTTCTGGGAACAAAATATAGCTCTGTGTGTGTAATGGGACTAACACACTTCAAGTCCTATAGGTGCTTCTGGGAACAAAATATAGCTCTGTGTGTGTGATGGGACTAACACACTTCAAGTCCTATAGGTGCTTCTGGGAACAAAATATAGCTCTGTGTGTGTAATGGGACTAACACACTTCAAGTCCTATAGGTGCTTCTGGGAACAAAATATAGCTCTGTGTGTGTGATGGGACTAACACACTTCAAGTCCTATAGGTGCTTCTGGGAAGAAAATATAGCTCTGTGTGTGTAATGGGACTAACACACTACAAGTCCTATAGGTGCTTCTGGGAAGAAAATATAGCTCTGTGTGTGTAATGGGACTAACACACTTCAAGTCCTATAGGTGCTTCTGGGAAGAAAATATAGCTCTGTGTGTGTGATGGGACTAACACACTTCAAGTCCTATAGGTGCTTCTGGGAAGAAAATATAGCTCTGTGTGTGTAATGGGACTAACACACTTCAAGTCCTATAGGTGCTTCTGGGAAGAAAATATAGCTCTGTGTGTGTGATGGGACTAACACACTTCAAGTCCTATAGGTGCTTCTGGGAAGAAAATATAGCTCTGTGTGTGTAATGGGACTAACACACTTCAAGTCCTATAGGTGCTTCTGGGAAGAAAATATAGCTCTGTGTGTGTAATGGGACTAACACACTTCAAGTCCTATAGGTGCTTCTGGGAACAAAAATATAGCTCTGTGTGTGTAATGGGACTAACACACTTCAAGTCCTATAGGTGCTTCTGGGAAGAAAATATAGCTCTGTGTGTGTAATGGGACTAACACACTTCAAGTCCTATAGGTGCTTCTGGGAACAAAGTATAGCTCTTTGTGTGTAATGGGACTAACACACTTCAAGTCCTATAGGTGCTTCTGGGAAGAAAATATAGCTCTGTGTGTGTGATGGGACTAACACACTTCAAGTCCTATAGGTGCTTCTGGGAACAAAATATAGCTCTGTGTGTGTAATGGGACTAACACACTTCAAGTCCTATAGGTGCTTCTGGGAACAAAATATAGCTCTGTGTGTGTGATGGGACTAACACACTTCAAGTCCTATAGGTGCTTCTGGGAAGAAAATATAGCTCTGTGTGTGTAATGGGACTAACACACTTCAAGTCCTATAGGTGCTTCTGGGAAGAAAATATAGCTCTGTGTGTGTAATGGGACTAACACACTTCAAGTCCTATAGGTGCTTCTGGGAAGAAAATATAGCTCTGTGTGTGTAATGGGACTAACACACTTCAAGTCCTATAGGTGCTTCTGGGAAGAAAATATAGCTCTGTGTGTGTGATGGGACTAACACACTTCAAGTCCTATAGGTGCTTCTGGGAACAAAATATAGCTCTGTGTGTGTAATGGGACTAACACACTTCAAGTCCTATAGGTGCTTCTGGGAAGAAAATATAGCTCTGTGTGTGTAATGGGACTAACACACTTCAAGTCCTATAGGTGCTTCTGGGAAGAAAATATAGCTCTGTGTGTGTAATGGGACTAACACACTTCAAGTCCTATAGGTGCTTCTGGGAACAAAATATAGCTCTGTGTGTGTGATGGGACTAACACACTTCAAGTCCTATAGGTGCTTCTGGGAAGAAAATATAGCTCTGTGTGTGTAATGGGACTAACACACTACAAGTCCTATAGGTGCTTCTGGGAAGAAAATATAGCTCTGTGTGTGTAATGGGACTAACACACTTCAAGTCCTATAGGTGCTTCTGGGAAGAAAATATAGCTCTGTGTGTGTGATGGGACTAACACACTTCAAGTCCTATAGGTGCTTCTGGGAACAAAATATAGCTCTGTGTGTGTAATGGGACTAACACACTTCAAGTCCTATAGGTGCTTCTGGGAACAAAATATAGCTCTGTGTGTGTGATGGGACTAACACACTTCAAGTCCTATAGGTGCTTCTGGGAACAAAATATAGCTCTGTGTGTGTAATGGGACTAACACACTTCAAGTCCTATAGGTGCTTCTGGGAACAAAATATAGCTCTGTGTGTGTGATGGGACTAACACACTTCAAGTCCTATAGGTGCTTCTGGGAACAAAATATAGCTCTGTGTGTGTAATGGGACTAACACACTTCAAGTCCTATAGGTGCTTCTGGGAAGAAAATATAGCTCTGTGTGTGTAATGGGACTAACACACTTCAAGTCCTATAGGTGCTTCTGGGAAGAAAATATAGCTCTGTGTGTGTAATGGGACTAACACACTTCAAGTCCTATAGGTGCTTCTGGGAAGAAAAATATAGCTCTGTGTGTGTAATGGGACTAACACACTTCAAGTCCTATAGGTGCTTCTGGGAAGAAAATATAGCTCTGTGTGTGTAATGGGACTAACACACTTCAAGTCCTATAGGTGCTTCTGGAACAAAGTATAGCTCTTTGTGTGTAATGGGACTAACACACTTCAAGTCCTATAGGTGCTTCTGGAAGAAAATATAGCTCTGTGTGTGTGATGGGACTAACACACTTCAAGTCCTATAGGTGCTTCTGGGAACAAAATATAGGAGCTCTGCCTGCCTGCCACGAACACACTACAAGTCCTATAGGTGCTTCTGGTAACAAAATATAGGAGCTCTGCCTGCCTGCCACTAACACACTACAAGTCCTATAGGTGCTTCTGGTAACAAAATATAGGAGCTCTGCCTGCCTGTCACTAACACACTACAAGTCCTATAGGTGCTTCTGGTAACAAAATATAGGAGCTCTGCCTGCCTGCCACTAACACACTACAAGTCCTATAGGTGCTTCTGGTAACAAAATATAGGAGCTCTGCCTGCCTGCCACGAACACACTACAAGTCCTATAGGTGCTTCTGGTAACAAAATATAGGAGCTCTGCCTGCCTGCCACGAGCACACTACAAGCCCCTCTTTGTCAATCAATCTTTGTAACTGAATCTATCTAACTCAATCTCTGCAAGTGAATCTCTCTCTCTATCTATCTAAATGCAGCAGAGTGTCACAGGAACAGCCTGCTCAATCTGCGCCGGAACAGCATGTGACCGGCGCAGACGGCGTGGCGGCGTTTTATAGGGGGGGGCGTGTACTACAGCCCCTGAGCTGTAATTGGCTACAGGCGTCCTGCCTGTAGCCAATTATGGCTCTTCGAGTTTCCGGGGCTGTGATTGGCCAAGCATGCGGGGTCACAGTGCATGCTTGGCCAATCATCAGCCAGCAATGCACTGCGTCGGCCGCGCCGGCCGCAATGCATTGCGGGGCCGCTCGCATCACACGAACGTGATGCGAGCGGCCAAAATAGTTCTGGGCTCGCCGAGCGAACGCCCGGTGCTCGATGCGAACGTGGGTTCGCATCGAGCACCGGGCCCATCCTTAGTCTCTATGGGCTTTATCGTTGATTTGCCACCTGCAGAAGGTTTCACCACCATTCTGGTCGTTGTTGACCGCTTCTCGAAAATGGCTCACTTTCTACCCATGATTGGTACTCCTTCCGCCCTGGATACTGCAAACACTTTTATCAGGGAAATCATCAGACTCCACGGGGTACCTCACAGTATCGTCTCTGATAGAGGCGCTCAGTTTACGTCCAAATTCTGAAAAGAACTCTGCAAGGCACTGGAAATTAAGGTTTGTCTCTCATTCGCATACCATCCCCAGAGCAACGGACAGACTGAGAGAACAAACCAAACCTTAGAACAGTATCTCCGCTGTTTCTGTTCCGGTTCCCAGGAATCGGTCTTCCCTCCTGCCTTATGAAGAGTTCACTTATAACAATTCTGTACATGCAGCTACTAATCAAACACCCTTTTGGTGAAATTTTGGATTTCATCTCTCCTTCCTCCCCAACTCCATCCCCGAAACTTCAGTCCCTGCTGTCCAAGATCGGATAGCCTCTATCCAATAAAACTTTCAGAGAATTTAATAAACGATGCAAAAAGCTCAGGGCGACTACAGGAAGTACTATGATAGGGGAAGAAGGGAGAACCCAGGTTTTGGAATAGGCAAGAAGGTTTGGCTATCCGCTACTCACCTTAGGCTACCTTGCCCCTCACGTAAATTAGGCCCAAGATTCATAGGCCCATTCAAAATTAAGAGAATGGTAAATCCCATAGCCTTTGAGCTAGCTTTTCTGAGCTCGTACAAAATACATCCAGTATTCCATGTCTCTCCTAAAGCAGATGGTCCCTAGTCCGTTTCCCGGGAGAGAGGAGCCTCCCCCTCCTCCTGTCATAATTAATGGAGAAGACGAATTCGAAGTGGAAGCTATACTTGGCTGCAGGAAAATGGGTAGGCAACTTCAGTACCTGGTAAAATGGAAGGGGTACCCCCAAGAAGATAACTTTTGGGAAACTTCTAGGAATCTTCACGCCCCAAGATTGATCAAAACCTTTCATGAGGAACATCTGGAGTTAATGGACAGCCTGGGCGTCCAGAGGCCGCCCCTCGGGGGGGGGCACTTTTAGGGAAGTAACCTGGATCAGTCTCTTCAGCTTCGCCGTTTCCCTGCGTGCATGCGCGGCGGAACGTCGCTTTGGTGCACACATATTCGCAATAGAGCGGTGCTTCGGCGCACGTGCGTTCACGGCTCCACTGAGCTGTGCATAGCACAAATCTGACTGGCCTATAAAAGGGGCTCTAGTACTCACACAAGTTGCTGGTTCCTTTTCAGCTCTCCTGTGATCCTTGCTTCCTGTTCCTGTTTACTGTCTACCTGTTGGGACCCGGGTTTTTTAAGGACCCGTCCTGCACAGCTATCTCCTTGACCTTCACGCAAGTCGGGTATCCTGCTGGTAGCTTGTGCCTCTTGGTGCACTATCTGTACCATCTTCAGGGGTGGTGTGCGCTGAGTCGCAACAGCGTCCGCTCTCTGTAGCTTGGCCTCGGTGAGTACCCTTTTGCTGATAGACCGCTTGTAGGGTAAGCTCACCGCCTCAGATGCCAAGGAGAGGATCCAGGGGGAGGAGGACACTGTGGAAGAAATGAGGGCTCGGCTGGATGCTGGAGGCATGGCTGTGTGGCGGCAAGCACCGGGACAGCCTGGTAAGTCCGTTAGTGTTTCTGTTCCTTTGTAAATAAAGGAGAAAAAACACGCTAAACCCCAAAAATGTAATTAAATGATTCTATTTAGCAAATAGTGCAAATATGGAAAGCTGCTAACACACAAACAAAGTCCAAACAATGATATTTAACAAATAGTGTAGCGCTAAATGAGACCCAAAGCAAGAGTCATAATGAAAAAAAGAAATCACAATGAAATAAATCGAAGTGACCTGTGAACATAAGACAAATTCTATAACAAAAAAATCACAGTGAAAACGGCAATGGACACTAATCAAATGGCCAATGTCCATATGCAAAAATGTCCAATGAATAGAGGGCTTTCTCTTAAATCCCGAGCTGGAGCAGGGAACATATGGTCAGAGTAGATTAAGGTGGTATTGATAGTAATATTCAGATGAGAGGGTGGGTACTCTTACCGAAACAGGTGGACACACAAACCGTACGGTGGTGTGTCTTACAGGCTTGTAATACTGGATTCCCAGTGGTGGGATGATGCCAGGCTGGATGACGCAGGTCCAATCCGCATAAGTTGAGTGATGGTTCCAAGGCAATGATTCAAAGACGATGGTTCCAAGGCAACAGCATAACCAGACCAATCCACGGGATAATAATCAAATGGCAGTCATCAATACTCGAGCATGAGGGAAGAAAAAGGACAGACGCTCCACATGGCGTAGACCAACCATGAATGGTTTATTTAAAATAAAAAAGGACCATACAATGAATTGCAGGTACAGATAAAAAGTGATCACAAAATGTATATTAAAAGCAATATGGGAAGCAGGAGGTGCTGGCCCGACGCGTTTCGGCTGAATAGTCTTCAACTGGGGCATATCCTGACCTCCCCAGTTTATATATTTGGCAGCAATATGGGGAGGTCAGGATATGCCCCAGTTGAAGACTTTTCAGTCGAAATGCGTCGGGTCAGCACCTCCTGCTTCCCATATTGCTTTTAATATACATTTTTTGCAATTCATTGTTTGGTCCTTTTTTAGGAGACCCCGTCAACCAATGGCCAGGGTTGTCGGGAAGAGGCCCTTGTCCTCATCAACATGGGGACAAGGTGCTTTGAGGTGGGGGGGCCGCAGGGCGCCCCCTTCCCCAAAGTACCCTCCCCCATGTTGAGGGCATGCGGCCTGGTACGGTTCAGGAGGGGGGTTGTCGCTCGCTCGTCCCCACTCCCTTTGCTGAACCGGCCGGGCTGCGTGCTCGGATAAGGGTCTGGTATGGATTTTGGGGGGACCCCCATGCTGTTTTGTCGGCGGGGATTCAAGTCAGATCCCTGCACCAGTGTGAACCCGGCCTCAATGTCAGCAATGCTTGTCGCTGATTGGGAAAGGAAAAAATAATTTTTTCCTTTACCGATGAGCGAGCCAGCTCTCGCGACAGGGCTTGCAAGGTGTCAATCTCACAGATAAAAGCGGCGAGATTGACACAATATCGCGGTCACTTACTGTACTTGGACAGCTTATGAACGAGTCTGGGGTGAGTGGCACAGATTGGTGAGTTCGGTGGGGGGTTGCTTTCAGGAGGAAGATCGCTTGCACGTCTTGCTGTATTATATTGGGAAGAACTTTGAGGAGGGAGTATCGATCTCCTCACTAAGTAGAAAGCTGGCTGGTTTGGCATTTCTGTTCCGGCTCTCAGGGGTGGTGGACGTCACAAAGTCTTTTGTGGTTAAAAAAGCTTTGCAAAGCTACAGGAAGGGTTGGCGGGTGCCGTTTCTTTTGAGATGCTTGGTTTACTTTTGGAACAGTTGCCTGCAGTCTGCTTGACTCCTTTTGAAGCGGTTCTCTTTAGGACTGCTTTCGTTTTGGCTTTTTTTGGGGCTCTTCGGGTTGCGGAATTAGTTAGTCCTGCTACCCGTTTTGGGGGTGGTTTGGGTGTTTCCGATGTCAAGGTTCAGGGGGACATGGTTTCTTTGTTCATTCGGAAATCGAAGACAGACCATGGGGCTAGCGTGGTGCTTGGAAGGGTTCCCAATTCATCTTCCTGCCAGGTCTCAGCCGTGCTCACTTGGTTAATAGTCTGGGCGGCTTTTTTGATGCATGCTGACGGCTCGGCATTGTCCCGTTTCTAGTTTATTTCAGTCTTTAGAAAATGCTTAATGGAGGCTGGTTTTGATCCGTCAGCATATGCTTCCCATTCGTTTTGAATAGGGGCCCCCACGGAGGCGGCCAGATGGGGTTTGGGTGACCAGATCTTGCAGCGGATTGGTAGCTGGGAATCCCAGCATTTTAGTTTGTATGTTTGTCCTCATCTTCTTTAACTTGTTTGTTGTCATTGTACCCCTCCGTCTTTGTATGTAGTGGTCATGTTTAGTTTTTCGTTTGTCTTTGTCTGCTTCGGTTTTGTTTCAATACACTGTTATTCCTTTATTCTTGTAATTTCATGTTTTTCAGACAGAGACTGTTTGGTGTGGATACTCGGCCACTCTTATGTTTTTTGGGGTGCAAAAAGGGCTGCAGTCAGACCGGAAGGCAGACAATTAGGCTTCCCATGGAACTTGGCCAGAGTGTGGTGGATTGGAGTTCCGGGCATGCTGTGGTCCCGGGTATTGCCGGAAGTGCATCGGTATGCCAGGTTGGATAAACCCCCGGACATTTTGGTAGTGCATGCTGGAGGCAATTATCTCGAGCTCCAGTCTGCCAGGGAGTTGATTCAGGATATTAAGTTAGACTTCCTGTGTTTGCGATCCTTTTTTCCGGACACTATTTTAGTTTGGTCTGACATTGTGGGTAGAGCCTGTTGGCATCTGTTTTGCTCTGTGGACAAGCTTAATAAGGCAAAAATGTAATTAAATAAGCAAGTAGCACGATTCTTTGTCAGGAATGGCGGCCTTGCTATGCTAGTAAATCAACCCCCTATGCCTTCTGATGAATGAGGCAGTGGGGCTAATTTACTAAAGGCAAACAGACTGCTCACTTTGCAAAGAAATTTGTCCCAGAGCATATTAAATGAAGTTAGGTCTGCTGACTCCCATCATATGCAAGCAACAATTCTGTTTTTATTGCACATGTTGGGGTATTCTTTGCAAAGTGAAATTTCACCATATTCGCTAAGCTCTGGGGAAAATTCTCTTTGTAAAGTGAACTATCTATTTGTCTTTAGTAAATCTACCCCATTGTTTTCTGATGGAGCAGGCCGTGAGGTTGATTTACTAAAAGCAAATACATTTGCAAGGGAAGTTGCCCTTTGCAAGAAAATTCTCCCCAGAGCTTAGTAATTGCTGTGAAATTTCACTTTGCAAAAAGTACCCAATTATGTGCAAGGAAAATACAACAGCATTTTTCCTTGCACATGATTAGATGATGGAAATTAGAATTCACTAAGCTCATTTAAGTGGTTAACCAGTTCCATACCGGACCATTGTAAAATGACGTCGGCAGGAACACCCTCCCATCCCGGGTGGACATCATATGCCATCCTTTCATTCTCGCCGCTACTGAGGGCCCCCGGGGGCCCGCAGTGCGGCGATCGGGGATGAGGCGCATCCCTTGGGACACAGCCCATCCCCGATCAGTGTAAAGAGCCAATAAAAAATGGCTCTTTACCACGTGACCAGCTGTGTCCAATCACAGGCAGTCACATGCTCTGTCCTCGTGCACGGTGCCCGTGAGCGCCCCTAGGGGTGCGCAGAGCGGCGATCAGGGACGGGGCTTGTCATCATGACACAGCCCATTCCCGATCGTGGGAAAGAGTCAATGAAATTGGCTCTTTACCATGTGACCGGCTGTGTCCAATCACAGCTGGTCACAGAATGTAAACAAACCGCTGTAACGAGCTGTTACTGGGTTCACCCCCTCACACCAATCGTGCGTGAGGAGGAGATTGCAGTAACAGCTCGTTACTGTACCGTTACCATAATTTGGCCTTAGTATTATGTTAGAATAACAGGTACTGGTTTGCTGCAGTGCTAAATACATGGGAATTACATAGAGGAAGCCTTTCTCAAACATAAATGAATACAATGTACAGGCATACCCCACTTTTAAGTACACAATGGGGTTTATTTACTAAAGCTGGAAAGTGCAAAATCAGGCTCACTTCTGCATAGAAACCAATGAGCTTCCAGGTTTATTGCCAAAGCCTAATTGAACAAGCTGGGGTTAGAAGCTCATTGGTTTCTATGCAGAAGTCAGCCTGATATTGCACTTTCCAGCTTTAGTAAATAAACCCCATTGTGTACTTAAAAGTGGTGTATGTCTGTATTATAAGCAGGAGCACAAGTGACCTAAAACTTAAATATAGCAACCCATACACAACCCAGTGAATGCATAAACAAATTGGAATCCACCTACCTAAATAGACACAGATGAGAAGGGGAATCAGAGTACAAAGTAAAAGAGAACAAGATAGGTCATAAATGGTGGGCACGGTGGGTAGCAGGTTCAAGCACTAGTTACTAATTGCTGGGCCTGGTGACTGCTGGATGACATCCCCTGGTGGACACTTAAATTACGCCATTTAAGTCCAGGGACCTCCGAGCAACCAGCACGTTTTTAGTTCCTGACAAGACCACCACTTTCACACATTTCAAGGGTCTTTATCTACAGCATTCTGACAGGGTACAGGTTTTTTTTTTACAATTGCTCCATTCTAAAGAAAACAAACTGTAAAACGTTGCACACCTTTTGCTTTAATGCACATGAAATGCATTTAGCTGATTTTGAATGTTCAGCTGGGCTTTTACCTAACTGCAAACAAAAAAGAAAAATATTCCTTACACAATGGTCATTTTTGAAGAAGGAATTAACCCTTGATATCCCTTTAATTTTTTAAAATTTTAGCACTTATTTTATAAAGTTTATGCTACACTTCAAAGATCTCTGTGTAACTCTGGGGTTGATTTACAAAAAATTTACTAATCCACTTTGCTTGGTGGTGCAGCCGCTTTAGATCTGAGGGGAAGATCTGAAATGAGGGGAAGCTCTGATGATTTTATCATCCAATCATGTACAAGCAAAAATGCTGTTTTTTATTTTCCTTGCATGGCTCCCTCGGATCTACAGCGACTGCACTTCCAAGTGCACTTGTACCTTCTTGTTAATTGAGCTGCAAAATGTTTCACGCTTCAGGATTATGTTGTTGTAATTGTGGCATAGTTACTATCCTTTGTTTTGTCTTTATTGAACTCGCAGATCAATATATTGGCCTTTTCTCCATGCATTCACCTTTACATATTTCGTTTTGGGTGGAGTGGGAATTTAGTGTATACACATGGCAGTACAAAATAATATAGTTAAAAAACATTAGTAAGCACAGCACAACTAACAAAATGTTTACTGAAAAATCATGTATTTTTTTGAGATTCATGATACATTGAAAATACCAGTTGCCAGCACTGCTTGGACAGGATGAACTCAAATCAGACAACATATGCAACATGCAAGTAAAATGCTTAAAAAAAATCATAAAGCTACTGAAGGTTAAGAATTATTTACATCCTGCAAAACAGTTAAGCTCTGCATAATAGTCTGCCTGTCTTTTACATATTACAAAATAATTCAAATATTCCATGTACAGTTACAGCATCCTTTAAGTCATGGGTTTTCAGACAAAAAGCGGTATTAAACCCAAAAGCAAACATTTTGTTATAATGCAGCTTACATATTCTTAGATGCGATGGCTGCATTTTTTTTTTTTTTTTTTAAGCTTTCTTTCATTTATTTTCATCTGGTAATCCAGCCAGTAATTTTTCAACAGAGCAAATTGTTCTTCAAATATAACAGTTATGCCGCGTACACACGATCGGAATTTCGGCCAGCAAAAGACAGATGAGAGGTTTTCGTCGGAAAATGTGACCGTGTGTATGCTCCATCGGTCTTTTGCTGGCTGAATTTCCGCCAGCAAAAGTTTGAGAGCATGTTCTCAATTTTTCGGTCGGAAAAAGTTCCGATCGGAAATTCTGATCGTCTGTAGCAATTCTGATGTGCAAAATTCCTAACCGCCTAAAATTAAAACCGCCTGTCTGTTTTCATCCGATTCGCCAGACAGGTGGAAAATAGGGTTTCCATCTGTCTGCAATTAGCAGATCGGATATCAGCGGACATGTCAACGCTGACATCTATCGCTCCAAAGAGATACATTGAGCATCCGTTTAGGTCCGCCTGAAAAACTGACAGGCGGACCTGAACGGTCCGCATGTGTGAAAGAGCTCCAAGGGCTTATGTTGATGGCATTGTTTTCCTGCATTTGAAATGCATTTTGAAAGAACCTCAAACATAGGTCAGCAGTACACATGGCAGTTCAGAGGCTGCTCTTAAAGTGGTTGTAAACCCTTACAAACCACTTTGACCTACAGGTAAGCCTAGATTAAGGCTTAACCTGTAGGTCAAATAAATATCTCCTAAACCTACATGGTTTAGGAGATATTTAGAAAGGAAGAGGCACCGCTATCTACGGCGCATGCGCCGTAGACAGCGGCGCGCAGGTGCACTGAGCATGCCGAGATCACGGCAATATGCCGATGTCGTGCGCATGCGCGGGAGTGACGTCATCTCCGCTCCAGCGAATGACAGCGCTGGAGCGGCGAGACCTGGAAGTCACTCCGGGTTTGATGGTGGCGCAGAAGATCATGGATGAGGGACGCTTCGTTCTCAGGTAAGTCATTCATAATGAGCTAGTATGCTATGCATACTAGCTCATTATGCCTTTGCCTTGCAGGTTCCGTTTTTTTTTTTTTTTTTAAATAGGCTTTACTTCCTCTTTAACCTGCTTTTCAGTGCATTTCTTTGGAAGCAGGTTGTCATAATAGAATGTGTTTAAACTGCAGGAAAAGCAGGTCTAATGCAGCACTTTCTTGTCAAATGCTTTCAAATTGAAAACGCAGTATTTGACTAGAATGTTTCTAGTTATTAAACTTTCGTAACATTATACATATTTATACAGAAAGCTGCCAATCAGATATGACCTATGTTTTTCAGTGCATTGCCAGTATAATGATGCTTTTTATTATAAATTATAGTGCTATGAACCCCTTCTAGATTTTTAGTGCTGTCCATGTCCCTGTTAGGCCCCTTTCACACTGGGGCGTTTTTCATGCGGTGCAGCGCTAAAAATAGCGCCTGTTCACTGCATGAAAAAATCCTGCCCCTTTAACTCCAGTGTGAAAGCCGGCGGGCTTTCACACTGGAGCGGTGCGCTAGCAGGATGAAAAAAAAAGTCCTGCTAGCAGCATCTTTGGAGCGGGATAGGAGCGGTGTGTTCACCGCTCCTATACCGCTCCTTCCCATTGAAACGAATGGGAGACCGCGGTAAAACCGCGGCAATACCGCCGCAAAGCGCCGCTACGGCGGCGCTCTGCGGGGGGTGTTTAACCCTTTTTCGGCCGCTCGCGGGGGGTAAAACCGCACCGCGAGCGGCCGAAAACCGCGGTAAAAACGACGGTAAAGCAGCGCTAAATATAGCGCTGCTTTACCGTCACCGCGGCTCACCGCCCCAGTGTGAAAGGGGCCTTAGCGAGATTCACGCTCTCTAATTGTCTACAATTTTGAGTTGCCATTAGAACAGGAAAAGAGGGGAAATCTTCCAATGGGGACTCTTCGACAGAAAAAGTCCGATGGGAGCTTTTGGTCGGATATTCCGACCGTGTGTATGCCCCATCAGACTTTTTCTGTCGGAATTTCCGACGGACTTAGATAGAGAACATGTTCTAAATTTTTCTGTCGGAAATGCAGACGGAGGTTATCCCGTTGGCAAGTCTGACTGTGTGTATGTGGAATGAGAATGATTTTTTCCCACATTGGAAATCTATCCTCTTACTGCAAGACAGGAAGTGAATGGAAATCTTCCTAATGAGACAAATGGCAAAAAAACTGACAGTGATTTTAACTACCCCTTACTCTATTCAAAAAAAAAAAAAAAAAAGTTTGGACTTTAAATATACTTTAACATGATGACAAGCAACCAAAAGGTAAAAGACACTGGGTTTTAGACATGTAGGATTAGTTTCGTACGAATCGAAAATTCGTACCAATTTCCGTTTCGGTAGGATCCGAAATACGAATTGCTATGCTTCCGAATTTTGTACGAAATACGAAATTTCGTTTACGAATTTCGGATCCAAATTCTGTTACAATGGAAATGTGACTGGTGTTTTGTTGACCAATCGGAGGTTTTCTTCTGTTGCTGAGTAAGGGTTGGGAAAATGATCTTTTTTTTAATATGGAAGTGGGAGACTGGTACTGGTAGTCGATGGGAGATTCAGAATCGGAACAAAATAAGAATGTTCGTTAATTACGATCATTCGTTATGATGAAGTAAAAAAAGTCAGCACAGGGATGGTGGGAGCCCCTCATAATGATAAATTCATCATAACGAACATTCGGAATTGTTACGAAAAGTTAACAAACCTAACGAAAATTCATATTTCGTACGAATCCAAATTAATACGAAACAGAACGAAACAAAACAAATTTATTGACGGCGCACATGTCTACTGGGTTTCTTTTGTATTCAATGTAATACAAATTTCTGTGATGTGCAGAATTATAATATATAATCACAAATGGACTTCCTAGAGGAACCAATCTATAATAAGAGGACAGTTCTCAGAGTAGAAGATCAAACTTTGCTGCCCACCCATCATAGTAATATGACATGTATTAACCTAAGTTAAGGTAAAGTGTACTATCAGAAAAAAAATAATCAGTTATTCACTTGCCAGTTCTTATTAATAAAACGGAGAAAGCAGCAATGTCACAACATTTTCATAGTGTTTCTGTTAGGATCAGCCATATTGATCCTGTCTACCTTGGAGCTGTCCTATGTCCACGGCCTAGTTGTCTGAGCCTATGGGGGATACTAAATGTGGGAGTTTTATTGGCGCTTGCTGGACATCTTTCAGTTAAATTGTAAAAATGTTAAAGATTTACCAACAGGCATAAGTGTAGTAGATGATGCCAAAAACAGCAACATTATATAAATTGTCTTATTTAGCTACTAAAAGGCCTTTTATGCATATTTTATGTTCACACAATGCCGAAAATCACACATTCAAACTTTATTGAACAGAGACACTCCACCCATTCATTCTTCACTGAGATTTCACCCCCTAATAAGATTTAATCATAATATTAACTACAATTAATAGCTGTACAACTAGGCCCCAATGGGAGCCAAACATATCAAAAGAGAGGAACTGGTAGAGTGTTGCTGCCACTGTGGGCAGCTTGCATTTCTATATTCACAGTAAGGAGAATTGATGAAGCCTGGAGCTTGGCTAGCTGAAGTGAGCAGCTTTGAGCAGCATGGGTGACCTGGATCCATGAGTGACTGGAGATAGGTATAGCTGTAAATTAAAGGAGGTAGATATACAATGGCTGCATTTGTATAATGTTCTATTGAACTGATAATATACAGTAATATAGCTTCTAAAAATGTTGAATTGTAGTATTGTCACATGAAAATGTCTTTAATCCTTAAAGCTCAAGTTAAATATTTTTGTGCTGATGGCTGCTATGTTTGTTGAAATCTTCATTCCTCTGTACCCCCGGATACTCCCGCAGCTATGATCTTCTGATGCTGCAGGGGTTAGTTCAAGCTGCTGGACCTTTCACAGGCTCAAAAGTGCCAACTAAGTAATACCTACTATCGCCCCCCGCAATGAAAAGCACTCTAGGAGACGTATCCTTCATTCATCCACCCGTCCTCTATTCTTAGAGCTCTTTTTATTGCGGGAAGATAATGTTCAGCTTTTATAAATGGAGTATAGAGGCGGAAAGGGCAGGCATAGTCAGCACATTTGATGAGGGCCTGTGACAGGTACAGTGGCTTGCATTAACCCCCGCAGCACCGGAAGATCACAGCCAGGTGGGTATCCAGGGGAGGATTGAAAACTTTTCAATGAACATAGCAGTCACAAGCACAAGGGACACTTGATTCATAATGTAAGTACCATCCCTGATGCTGATTTAAAGAAAATGTATTTTACTAAACTTAAGCTTTAATAAATGCCAGTTAAAGGTTTAATACTGTATTCAGTAATGTGTCCATATTTTGAAGAATTCTTCATGAATGTACGTTTATAGTGTAACTTAAAGTCAGAGTTCATATCATTTTCATAAATTCTCTGTGCTTATGTAATCCAAATCTTTGTCAGAATGACGTGGAGCTGGAGGCATCCGGTATCGTATATTTTTCCAGAACCTTGTGTTTGGAGATAGTGAAGCTTCTGTGAATGTCCCCTTCCATCGGACAACACCTTGTTTCTGTCTGATATATTTAATGGACTCTGGCATGAATGTGCAATCAGTTATTTTTTCCATCTCAATCAGTATTACTTTTATTTCATTCCGGATCAAAGCATCATACATGGCGATTTTTTGTTCAAAGTCTACTCCAAGGTTAGTTTCATTGGAAACCTGTCCCAGGACAATGATCAGTCTTCTGCTTTGTGAAATGGCTTCATCAACTAGGTCTGCAATTGCTGTAATCACATAACAAGGGGTTTTATTCATATAGAAAAGACTAAAAAGCTGAATATAACAATATAAACACGCACTGCTAACAAATCAATGTTTTTATATAGTATTTAGTTCTGGATATTTGGAAGATTAGGTTATTTTAGACCTAAATGGCTGACAGTTATGCATGATATATACTGCATTTCTGTTCAACACATTGCCCAATGAACTATATAATACATGTAGCAATATGGACTACAATCATAAAGTACCGTACCCTCTGGCATTTCCATGCATCGCATGTCCCTCTAGTGATCAGTGTAACAGGTGACATCATATTTTGTGGCAAACAAAATGGATTGTTGGATGAGTAATTCTCCCAACTGATATTTGCTTTGCAAGATTATGTGCCTGGACTACATATCCCAGGGATCTTTACTACCATCAGGAAGATTGCTGGGAGTAGCTATAAAAGAAGCAAAAGCCAGAGCGGAGCTCTCTTCCCTTCTGGGCCTGACGCGAGACGGACCTTCCAACCTGTACCAGAGGGGCCTAGCTTTGCCATTTGTCATCGGACGTCCATCCAGCACCACCTCGGTTGCCTGCCAGTCGGTGTACCAAGCTTCACATTGGGAGATCGAGACAGCGGATCTGCTGCACGAGTGTGGCGACACAAGTTACTGTCCAGAAGACACAGACATCTCTACCCTAGGAATACTTTACTGTACCTATTTGAACACTGTGCTTAGACATCTTTAGCCTTCCTCACTACAAGAAACCTATTGCTTCCCACTACACCTAATCGGATTACAGTTAATGAGCTGAAAGTACTGGTGAAGATTATCAGATCTGCAACAGGGACATTAATGTTATTACTGATACAAGGGCCATTATACTATTACTTCTAGGCCTGATCTCTCCTTAGGGTAACAGTTATAGGCTGGCCAGGTTCCATCTTCTGCAGAGTGTCAGTATAATCTATTAGCTGTATTCATCCTTTTAGGGGATAGTATTATTTCTTTAAGGAAGTGTGTATAACATACTGTTCATTTGTTAATATTTTGCCTTGTATCATTCGGAGGAATTCCTTTGCTGAGTTGGCGCTGTTGCCTAAAACTCAGCAGATCTATCACCTCCTTTTTGTGACAATATCCCTTTAATTGGTTCAAGTAAATATTTTTAGAACATAAATACAGAGTTGTCTGATTTATTACTTTACAGTGGTACAAGGATGTCTGAACCCAAAGTGTCAGGTGGGTTGGAATGTTCACCAGGTCATGGCAGTGCAGATGAGCAGGTAATTCCAAACAGTCCCTTAGGGGGTCATGCTACATACACCTAACAGTAGGGGCTTATTTTTAGAGGAGTGGAAAAGCCTTATGATGACTATACCCCTGCTTTTTATCCTGGCCTTGTAATGCAATGACAGGACTTGCTTGAAAACATTCTGATGCTGGAATACAATTTAGATCAACAGAGAAAACAACAGATGCTTGGTTTATGGATAGAAAGCATCAGTAGTGAATACTGTATGAGCAAGAGATAAAAAATTAAGATTTTTGTACTTACCATAAAATATTTTTCTTTTTTTATTGAGGGACAAAGGAAATCAGAAACATTATGGTTATACTGCTGCCTGCAGGAGGCTGTGACACTTGCAAAATAAAAAAACGAGATCCAGCCCCTGTATAACCCCTCTTTTACCAAGCATGCCTCAGTTTTGTGAGGAAATCAATGCCAAGAGCAAGTTCAAGAAAACACAGAAGGGATAGGAGCCATGTCCCTCAATAGACTTCAATCGAAAATATCTTAATTTATGATCATCCAGTGAAGGACACAGAAATTCAAAAACAGTTGGGACATTCAAGAGCAGTAAAACTGACCAAAAAACACTATCAGCACGAAGAATTTGGGAACTAAAATACCAAGTATCTGAAGGTCCAATGCCTACATCTAAACAGAGGAAAGAGAACTCTAGCAGGACTACCAGACTCAAGAGGAGACACCAGAGGATCAACCTATTGTACCAGACCAAGACAGAGCAGTCACTGCCAAAGTTTCTGTATCAGACTGTTGAGCACTTAGAAGACGTGAGCTGTGAGAACCTGATGTGTTAATATATTGTCAACCAGCCCTAAAGGATGATAGATAAAACAACCTGAAAGGTACCCCCCCCCCCCCCCCCCCCCAGGTTAGACTGTCTGAAGAGGGAGAAGAATGAGCAGACACCCACAAAAGAGTAGGCGGGGAGAAAACAAACCAAACCCCAGACTGATGCACAGGACTCCGGAGTACATAGTGTTGAGCAGGGACCCATCCACAAAAAACACTTGCGGATGTCCCTGAGTATGACAGAACTCTGCAACTTGTCTACTTATCAAGGGTTCATGGTCCTATAGAACAAAATGATCTGCCTTGGTCCAAAGCAGCATCTTTAGTCAAGGTACGAGGGGCAGAAACCTTAGCCACATTTCTGAGGATGTCTACTTGATTGGAGACAGAAACATGGATAAAATCTAAAGTAACTTCCTCAAAAGTCACTTCCAGTGATGTATCCTACCCCCCCCCCCCCCCCCTCAGGGTATGCCAGCAGCAGGATTCCAGCATCCTCTGCCTGCCTACAATGCAACACAGGAAAATTGTCTTCCCAGCAGAAGATGAAGACCACCCAGAAGTCAAATCCTTCATCTTCCTTGTAGAGACTACTGCTAGAGGGAAGCCAAAAGGTAATACTTTGTCTCTAAAAAAGATAAGGCAACCAAGCGTAGCACACTCTGTGACTAGAGTACTTGACTTGTCACAGGGAAAGCCTCCAGGCCCATCCAGATGGGAAGGGACATCAACACATAAGTGATATCCTGCAAGCACCAGGTTAGAGCATCAAGTTACAAAAGGGTCCCCTGATAAAACAGGACCTGTCTGTTCAAAGAAGCCAGAGTGAAGCCCCAGGGGACCCACCAGTAAGGGGAGTTCTTCCCATTCAGTTCAACAGACTAACATATAATGCCAAGCACTTCTTGGTCTACAGATACCATCACATCATCCAGGCTCCTAAACTTAGGAGGGGAGTCTGAAAAGGACTGGGAGGGGGGCACCACTAGGGGAGGGTTCATGGGTTCATTCAACACCCTACAAGTGCACAAGGAAGAGGGAGGGAAAATAATCCTTACAGATGAGGAAGGAATTAATACCTCACAAAAGTGAACTTCTTAAGCATGGGTCCTGTGGACATGGGGGCGGGGGGGGGGGGGCCTCGACCACAACTGAAGAGTTAGAATCTGAGGAGGATAAACCTATGACAATAAGGATCCCAGGTTCTGGAATATGCATGTTGGGTCCCTCTGAGGCTACCAGATTAATGCCCCCTGAACCACTAGAGGGAGTATGGGTTGAAGTCACTCTTGGCAACAGGACTGTCCTCTGTCTTAGCAAAGACATGTTGTGTCTGAATAGCAGTAATGCAACTAGGCCCAAGTGAGGCAAGGCCTCGAGTACTCCCAATCCCAGGCAGCTGGTGCTGATGAGGGCGTCATGTGGCTAAAGGGGACACAGTCACTGTAGGTGGGCAGTCAAATAGAATGGAGATTCCTGTGGTGCTTCAAGAGCAGGAGCAGCAGCAGCAGCAATATAATGCTACCTCCAGGCTGAATGGCAGGAATGAGAATGTGAAGAGCATGCGCATAGCACTCTACCCAATAATTTACATAAGCATTCGATACTTCAGCCTTAACTATAAATGATCAGTGGTGGAAATTTCAAACAATGCCAAATGGTGCAGTAGTGAGGTAGCTCCCGGTGCTTCACCCCAACCAGTCTAAGGCTTAAGCAGCCCAGATGATACGATTATCTTTCATTCTACCACTCGCTTGATTCCCCCATTAACAGTTAGTGTTGATGAGGGTATTTTCCTCCCACAACGCTATTGTATTTTGACAGTAGAGAGCACAGGGAGCCTTCCTGGCTGGCAGAATACAATGATTAATGATAGTGGCTATAGCCACTGGCAGTAATTGTATGTAGAAAAATCCAACAGGCTGATTGTACGCAAGTCGATCAATGGATTAAACCAGCCAAATTTCAATCCATGTATGGCCAGCTTAAAACTTAAGGCTAAGTGTGTCTTCAGAGACAGGGTCACACCTGGAGCTATGCCATAGCTCTGGACTCAGAAATCTCTCTTCAGCTAACACTGTACCCTAAGGTCTTGGAAGAGCAACAATGCAAAGTACAACACCGAAAGGTCATATTCTGGACTAGCCTCACAAATCCAGTCCAGCTGGGTCTGGGTATGGTCTCTAAAGCTAGTGCTGAGGAACTGCCGATCCAGATAGCTGTTGTGTAGAGACTAGCTCAAGCAGTGTTGTAGCAAGAGATTTTGAATGAAGTCACAGAGGAAGAAATCTTGCAGTGGTATAACAAAGATCTTGACTGTCACCTAGGAAAAATAAAAATAAAAAGGCTGAAGAAAAGATGTCCAACCTCTTAGGACACTAGCAAACACTGGGGCATGCTGGGTAGAGAAGGGGTTATATAGGGCAGGCTTCCGTTTTTTCTGCTTGTCAGTGTCTCAACCTCCTGTAGGCAGCAGTTTCTGAATTCCTATGTTACTCAGTGGACTTTTAAGAAAAGCAGCTGTGAAGTCACATAGTTAGTTCTAACTAAACTTAACACAAAATAAGCAAAAACAATTGAAGCCAATCAAAAAAACTTTTGACAGGACTGAAGAATGGGTGCAGCCCATGTAAGTAAATAATCCCTGAAATATTCATAAGACACCTAGGGGTTGATTCAGTAAAACTGGAGAGTGCAAAACCTGGTGCAGCTCTGTATAGAAACCAATCGACTTCCGATTTTTTTATTTTTTTTTGTCAAAGCCTAATTGAACAAGCTGAAGTCAGAAGCTGATTTGTTACCATGCACAGTTTCACTAGATTTTGCACTCTCCATTTTTTGGAATCAACTCCATAGTTATATTGTTTTCTTCCATCCAAAACCTTATCTATATAAACTTTTAGAAAATGTCCATTTAGCTAATGCCAAAAGTAAAGAAGAAACAAATGGGTGACTATCAGTGTGTGGAAATCAATATAACACAGATAATATTATTTAAGGACACTTGCCTTGCCCAGGTAAATCATCTCTTCCAAAAATAAACAGTTTATAAGTACACTGCTTTTCAAGAACTTCAGGAAGCAACTTGAGCACAAATAAGTCCATGTCATATGCACAGTTTCCTATGGCATTTTTTGGATACATAATGTAGGCATCATACATCTTGCCATCTGCAAATATAATGTAAAATTGTAATTAATTAAGTCGTAATGACTAGATAGGTTTCCAAATCAGAATCGCATGAAGTGGCTAGTTGCCCCCTGTTAGAATTCAATAAATCAAGAGTACAACAGTCAAAAATCCTAAAACACAGATGAAATACATTTTTATCAATTTACAAAATGCAAAGTGAGCAAACAGAAGAAAAATCTAAATCAGATCAATATTTGGTGTGACTACTCTTTGGCTTCAAACCAGCATCAATTCTTATACTTGCACACTTTGTACACTTGCACAAAGTCAGGGATTTTGTAGGATTAAATTCAGGTGTATGATTAACCAATTATACCAAGCAGGTTCTATTGATCATCCATTTCATATTTCGGTTTAAACTCAGTTATTAACTGGAACAGAAAAAGATGTGTAGAATGCCTAAAACTGGGCGAGGAACAGCCCAACTCTGCAATTTAAGCGGAGTTCCACCCAAAAGTGGAACTTCCGCTCATCTGATCCCCCCCTCTCCCCCTTTTTTTTGGGGGGGGTGGACCTCCGCTTTAAAGTGAGGTTGTGGAAGACAGTTTATTGTCACAGGTCAAACACCATTGCAAGACTGAGCACAGCAACAAGACACAAGGTAGTTATACTGCATTAGCAAGGTCTCTCCCAGGCAAAGATTTCAAAACAAACTTGGATTTCAAGATGTGTTGTTCAAGCTCTTTTAAAGAAGCACAAATAAACAGTCAACATTGAGACCATAAACACAGTGGTCAGCCAAGGAAACTTAATGAGCAGATAAATTATACAACATGCTTACTTCCCTTTGACATGCCCAGCAGTGCCATCAGCACAGAACTGGCAGAAACCAGTGGGATCCAGGTACACCCACCTACTCTCTGGAGAATTCTGACCAGAAGTGGTCTTCATGGAAGAATTGCAGCCAAAAAGCCATACCTCCGTCATGGAAACAAGGCTAAGCGACTCAACTATGCACAAAAACATAGGAAATGGGGTGCAGAAAAATAGCAGTAGGTGATCTTGACTGATGACTCAAAATTGGAAATATTTGGCTGTAGCACTAGGCAAAAGGCTGGAGAGCAGTACAATAATTCATGTCCGCAGGCAACAGTGAAGCATGGGGAAGGTTCCTTGCAAGGTTGGGGCTGTATATCTGCAAATGGAGTTGGAGATTTGGTTAGGATCAATGGTGTCCTCAATGCTGAGAAATACAGGCAGATACTTATCCAAATTTATTCTGCAGCAGGAGAACGACTCCAAACCTACAGTTGCTATTAAGAACTATCTTCAGCAAAACGAAGAACAAGGAGTTCTGGAAGTGATGGTTTGGCCCCCACAGAGCCCTGATCTCAACATCATCGAGTCTGTCTGGGATTACATGAGGAGACAGAAGGAGGCAGCCTACATGCACAGATGATCTGTGGTTAGCTATCCAAAATGTTTGGAGCAACGTACCTGCTGCTTCAAAAACGGTGTGCAATTGTACCTAGAAGAATTGATGCTGTTTTGAAGGCAAAGTGGTGGTCACACCAAATGTTAGGAATTATTGTTAGGAACATTGTTTGTCTTTTTTAGATGGTGCATGGGTCTCTCAGGTTCACTTTTCATTATAGGGGGGCATATGTCCATCGGTCCTTTGTTAGGAGTTTAATTTTGGGGGGACCACAGGCTCTGTTCGGCACGCACAGTCCATGTTTCTGATCTCAGAAATGTTGGACTTGGGAGTTCCCTTTGGCCTTGGGGGGCTGTCCTTGGGTGGTCTGCATGCAAAGTTTTTGTGCGTGGCATCCCGAGATCTCCCTCCCTGCCCCGCTCCTTGAATGCTTGGGTTCTCAATTTTCCGGCCACTAGGGCACATATGGCTCCAAAGATGGCGGCTGCATGCCACTATCACCACATTTCACTGCCTATCCTTACACTATGGAAATAGAAACAACAACTTTTGTCTGTCTATGGAGACAAGGGACAGGATTTGAACAATGATCCCAAAGTTAACCAGCATCAGGGCCCCTAGATGACTGTGTACATCTTCTGTAAAAGAGCATGTGGCTGCTGTGTACAGTGTAATGGAATTTCCCTATATTTGATGTGTCTGAGTGTGGAGGATTATCTGTGTATGCATGATACATCAGGATTAGGGCATTGCCATTGTGCATGGATCCTGTTTTCACAGACAACCTGTGTATAACACCTTCTGCGGCCCGTGAATGCATGACATCTAGAGTGTATACCCCTTGTCTTCATAGACATCCTATGTGTAGCATCCAGTTGTGGCCCCTGTTTCCAGACAGCTTATGTATGGCACCAGTGTGGTCTCTGTATATATGAAACCCAGTGTAGCCCCCACTTTCATAGACATTCTATGACACCAAGTGTGGCCCCTGTTGTGTTATTTACCCAGCTTTCATGGATTCCCTTCTCAGTTTACCTCAGCAGCAGCAGCCCAGTCCCCTGTATGTGTGTGAATACAGGCATGACATGCTGTGTATGTGGAACGCTGAGGTGACCATACAGAGTGTAGACGTACATGGTACAATCGGTGTGTAAAGCGCATATTATGTGATAGAGAATGTGTGTCCTCTCCTTGTCAGGTGGCAAAGTGCTAAGTTGCAGAGGGGGAGGAGAATGTGGCCTCCTAATCAAAAATAAATTAATACAATACCCATATTAATAGGGCTAATCAGGGCACCAGGATGGGGGAGACAGAAAAAATATGAATCAACCACTTGCTGGGGATTTGGAATTTTAAAACGCCTGTCTTCCGTCCCCTAATTCTGCATCCTCTCTCTTCTGCCAGCCAGTGATGGGACAAAGGGAATGCATAACAAGACATCCCAACCTGCGAAAAAACTAATTTCAGGGAGGTTTCAAACTCATTCCAGGGAGGTGACGCTTCGCGCCGGTGCTGACCCCCCCCCCCCCCCCCAATAAAATGCAGTCTTACCAGTGCCAATTAAATGCAGCCTGATCAGTGCCCAATGAAATGCAGCCTGATCACACAGCTGACTGCTAGGGGTCTGACTGCTAGGGCCTGGCTGCTGGGGCCAAGGGTCTGGCTGCTGGAGCTGGGCTGCTGGTCCTGGGGTCTGGCTGCTGGGGCCAATGGTCCAGCTGCTGGAGCTGGGCTGCTGGTCCTGGATTCTGGCTGCTGGGGCCAGGGGTCTGGCTGGTGGGGCCAGGTGCAAGGGCCAGGCATCTGGCTGCGGGAGCTGGGCTGCTGGTCCTTGAGTCTGGCTGCTGGGGCCAGGGGTCTGGCTGCTGAGACCAAGGGTCTGGCTGCTGGAGCTGGGCTGCTGGTCCTGGAGTCTGGCTGCTGGGGCCAGGGGTCTGGCTCCTGGGACCAAGGGTCTAGCTGCAATTGGGCTGGTGAGCCATCCCAGTCAGATAATTCCCCAGAAGAAAGGGGGTGGGCTGAGCCAGGAGGGGGGGCAGCCCATACTGCTGTCCCCAGCCTGCTGCATGTGTACAGTTTTTTGTTGAAAAAAACATTTGTCATAATTTCGGTCAGCGGCATATTTCCAGTGACGAAAAGGAAATTAAAATGACCCCACATTTTTGTCAATTGACGAAAACTTTAACGAAAATAAATTCCATTTTCGGCAACTAATGAAAATGGAAAGAAAATGTGAGGGAGAGAAGTTTATCCAAGTAAACTTCCAAGTTGCTCTGAGCTCCGCCTGTAAAGTCCATGAGTGTTTCCCCTCCCAGCAAGCAAGGTAGCGACCATAGCGTGCTTAGTGATGGGGCATACTTAGAACTGTGCAACATTACAGGCCTCCTTAGACAACCGTCCAGAGTACTGTGAAGAAATTTGTGTAGAACGACAATTTAATGCATTTTTTAGTGCCACATCCAGTATTAAAACTAAGAAACAAAATCCCCTGGTGGTGGTCTTTTTAGGCACATGAAGAGTAAGGTTGTGTTTTTGTACAAAAATAGTTTATTAAATATATGGTATAAAAAAGTATGGATCATATAACATGTAGCACAAAAAATATATGGCATTTACATCAATATACATACAACAGTACAAAATACTGCTGCACCCAACACGTTTCGGAGTACACGTATCTCCTTCCTCCGGGGTGAGTATTTAACAAAAGAACCAGGGTTTTTTGTTTCTTAGTCCAGAGTACGGTGTGCATTACAGGCCTCCCCCTTACACCACCCTCCAGAGAACTGTGCAGCACAGGCATCTTCAGACCAATGTCCAGAGCACTGTGCATCATTACAGCCCTCCTCAGACCACTGTCCAGAGCTTTGTGCAGCATTAAAGGGCTCCTCAGACCACCGTCCAGAGCACTGTGCAGCATTACAGGCCTCTTTAGACTGTCCAGAGAGCACTCACTGTGCATTATAGGCCTCCTCAGACCATCCAGAGTACTGTGTGCATGACAGGCCTCCTCAGACCGTCCAGAGCACTGTGTGCATCACAGGCCTCCTCAGACCATCCAGAGCACTGTGTGCATTACAAGCCATCCCAGACCGTCCAGAGCACTTTGTGCATTATAGGCCTCCTCAGACTGTCCAGAGCACTCACTGTGCATTACAGGCCTCCTCAGACCATCCAGAGCACTGTGTGCATTACAGGCCTCCTCAGACTACTGTTCAGAGTGTCTATAGTTTGTTCAAACCTTAATACCATAAATAATAACATGGTGTTAGATTTTTTTACTCCAGGAGTATATAATGAGTTTGGAATTTCTAGAGAAATGCTTAAATGATGCATTTAAATTTAACTAAACCCATTCGATTTTAGTTGACTAAAATAATTTTAGTCGACTAAAATGTACTGGAGATTTTAATAGACTAAAATGTACTGCAGTATTTAGTCAACTAAAATATACTGCAGATTTTAGTCGACTAAATATGACTAAAACTAAAATAATTGCAGATGACTAAAATGCTACTAAAACTAAAATGGCATTTTAGTCAAAAGTCTATGAGTAAAACTAAATTTAAATTTACACTGTCACACAATTAATATATAGAACTGACTGACTAAAAAGGCCATAATGTTTTGGTAGTCTGTTGTTGATCTTTTACTTCATATCATCTTTTTTTTTTACATACAAAAGACTGCTTAAAGTGGGGTTCCACTGCCTCTGACGATTTTTTTTTTTTGGGGACAATTAAAATTTCTTTATGGTTTAAAACTGTTACTCACATATTGCGTTTTTGCTGCTTTTCCCATTGATTTTTCTCAATACAAGACACACTTATAAAAACGAAATTGAGCGCTTTCACCTTGCCTGTTGGCATATGAAGCCCACAGGTATTCTCTTCTGGGATTCTGTGACGTCGATCTCCCATCATGCAACAGGCGTTGTAGCTCAGATCTCAGATCAGATCTCGCGCATGCGCAGTAGGTGAATATCGGAGTGCCGTCCAGCTTCGGTTGCCATCACAACGGGCGGCGTCATCGGAAGTCCCGCCCGTTGTGATGGCAGCAGACATAACAATGAAGATAGAACATGACTGATGTAATCACATCAGTTCTTTTCAAATCCCATGAGATTTTGTGGCGGGCCTCGCACTGTCTCCTGGGAACAATGACACAAGATCCCAGGAGACAGTGCGGCTGAAAGGCTGAAAGGAAATTACGACATAGCTGCACAATACCTGCCCCTATCCACAGAATAGACAGACAGGAAGCAGAGAGGAACATCTGCAAAACACAGGTACTGTACAAAAAAAAAAGTTCAGTTTTTATTTGATTACATTACTGCAATCTGATTGAGCTAATGTTGTAAAATAGGGTGGAGCTTCGCTTTAAGCAAAGACAAGGCAATCTAACATTGCAACATATATATATATATATATACATATGTATGTGATGGAAAGTTGCCAAAGTCATGATTATGATTTATTTGCATTATTTTACTTGTATTGTTTGCTTCAGATTTTGATTGATTTAAAGTTTACATGTCTTGAAGTAAACTTGTATTTACTACTAATTCTCCCAAACTAAAGACAGACAAAGGTAGATACACATATGCTCACATACCCTTTAGAGCACCCCAGGAACTATAAAACTTCATTTTCTGAGTTTCTAAGAAAACAGGAATTTGCTTTTCACGTGATTGGATAACTGAAGGGAATTTTCACAATATTTATTGTGTGAAAATAATTAATTCCTGAAGTAAATCAGCCTCATTAAGTGGATCATCCTTATCTGTATCATTCCTTTTATATTACCCCTTGCTATTGCAGTTACTAGTATTAAAACATACCATTCTGGTGAGGATGGGAAAAACAGGAACTCCTGTACCAAAGAACGAGGTCAACTTTAAAAAGTTTAATGATGATTATTGTGGTAATAATTAAAAACGCTGCTGTCACAAATATTGCAATCAATAATCCTTGTAAATTAGGACCTGTGGAGATTAAAATAATATACAATTAAATTAATCAAATACATTTAATTGTTTGAAAAGAAACACACAGTTTGTTACGTAAACAAATTCACTTTATTAAAAAAATAAAAAATTAAAGATACAAAATGGACATTTCCACAACATGAAGCCTAACCAATTTAAGTTATGGATAAACAGGGGAGAATATGTCATATTTGATGCAAAAGATAAATTTATTAACAACCTTGATATGCCTCCCTCTAAAATGTTTTAGATGCACCAAACTCTCCACTTCCTCAATATAAAACAAAGAAGACATCAACACAATGGGATCCTTCAAAAATTGGGGCATCCATTTAAAGAGGCGTCATCTCTTCATTTTAGTAACAATTAGACTAGGTATTGGACAGCCTACCTTACAAGATGGCATGGGCACTAGATTCAGATACTGACATAGATTTGGAAAACTGGGGCAAATGGAACCAATGTGAACATATTTAACTTATCCAGATGGTATCTAGTCCCAGCCAAACACTCAAATTTTTCCCTGATGCCTCCCTAGGCAGATAGTCTTCATATACCTTACCTGCTGGGCTTGTCCCAAAATCAAATGGTTTTGGACCAGAATATTATCTACTAATTTAAACTATAACCGACATCAGCATACTAACGATCTACACATAACCTTAATAAATGTGTCCATGCATGGAATTCCAGAATCCTAACAGGCTACCCTCTTTCTATTATTTTAGCAGCTAAAATTTAGCAAGAGCCTGGAAATAGACTATAGTAAACGCAGAGCTTAATGCCATTACTATAAATGCCAAACTATTGTGGATCATTGCCCATGAGAAACTGGACAATATACCAAAAGACACAAGAGGTTTTGAAGCCCATGGATGGATCAAATATATATAAACCAAATAACAAGGTCACAGCTGAAGGGCAAGAGACAAGAACTCTCTTTATGCTTAGTGAGGGAGGGTGGCTAGGAATACCCAGTTCTCTATTTTTAATTTGCCAATTTTCTCTTCTCCTTATTAAGGGAACTACCACCAGAAAAGTGGCATTAGAGCCATTTTGAATTCCAATCATTATGTTCTGAGAGGTATAAGTAGTTTTTTAACCAAAAAATAATGCAGATTTTAACAAAACATGAAAAAAATTACTCTAGAGGGGAACTCATAGGTGTCTTTATTTGCCTTGAGTGCAGCATTGAGTTTTGGTTGTACTTCATTTTTTATCAAAAATTCTAAGCCCCCGTACACACAGTCGGAAATTCCGACCACAAAATCCATCAGATTTTTTCCGACGGATTTTGTCCTAAAGTGGTGTTGCATACACACGGTTGGACAAAGTTGTCGGAAAATCCAATTGTTCCGAACGTGGTGGCGTTCGTTGCGTACTACGGAACTACGTAGAGGCTAGTAGCCAATAGCTTTGGTCTCGTAATTTGATCTGAGCATGCGTGGCACTTTGTCGGTCGGAATTCCCTACACACGATCGGAAAAAGTCTGATCGGATTTTGTTGTTGGAAAATTTGAGATCCTGCTCTCAAATTTTTTCCGTCGGAAATTCAGACGGAAAAAGCCCGCTAGAGCCCACACACAATCGGATTTTCCGACAACATAATCCGATCAGACGGGACATAAGAACAAAACCTACAAGAAGAAATCTAAAACCTTTAACCAGAAAAGCCTCTTCTGTCCCCCTATATGATTTATTTCCCTTTATTACCAGGACTGACTTTCCATGACTACATGGCTAAGCTCCACTTACTGCCACCCATGTATCTTTTTATACAATCAGCTTCATAAAATATTCAATTCATGTACTTTGGTCTGAAAATAATTTTCCGTTTGCATCTTATAAGCCAATTACTATGTGAATACATACCTGGTTGTTTCAGTATAAAAAATGCCTCAATGTATGCTAAATTATTGTCAGCAGAACAATAAAATCGTAGACCATAATCTTCTTCTTTAACACTTGAAAAAGTTATATTTTGGCGTGCCACTTTTTGTCCATCTTTGACTGCTTCACTGTAAGAAGAGAGATCATAATAATATTAGCTCAAACAAAAAAATCCTTCTCTTTAGATGATTAAATAATGATTAAAGCTTCTAAAATTGTATAATTTGTCCATTAAGGGAAACAGATTTCAGGTGTAGCATTTTCATAACATTTGCGGCTGTTACTTATCCCTAATATCTATAAACCTCCCTTTCATTTCTCATGTTGGAAACCATGTTCCTTTTTTCTACTGTTGAGTCTGACCAAGTGCATGATGCATTTCTATGTATTCTGTACATTAACTGCAACTGTGACTTGATATTTTTATTATATGGGTTTAATTATTAAACCCAATAACAGACACTGGGGTTGATTTACAAAAAAATGGAGTGTGCAAAATCTGGTGCAGCTATGCATGATAGCCACTCAGCTTCTAATTTTAGCTTGTTTAACCACTTGCTTATTGTAAAATCCTGACAGGGCGTCATATGACGTCCTCAGGATTTTGAGCCGCTGCGCGCCCCTGGGTGACACCCCGCAACTACTACGATCTTGGTAAAGAGTCTCCGACGGAGACTCTTTACCACGTGATCAGCCGTGTCCAATCACGGCTGATCACAGTGTAAATAGGAAAAGCCGGTAATCGGCTTTTCCTCACTCATGTCTGTCAGACGCGAGTAGAGGAGAGCCGATCGGCTGCTCCTCTGACAGGGGGGTCTGTGCTGATCGATTATCAGCGCAGCCCCCCCGAGGATGCCCACACTGGACCAACAGGGACGCCACCAGGGATGCCCATCAAAAGGTATGCCACCCTAGACCACCAGGGATGACACACAGTGCCCACAATGGGTGCCAATCAGTGCCCACAATGGATGCCAATCAGTGCCCACAATGGGCATCACTGATTGGCATGCATTATTGTTTGGCACTGATTGGCATCCATCAGTAAAAAACAATGCTGCCTATCAGTGCCTATCCGTGCCACCTATCAGTGCCCATCCATCCCGCCTATCAGTGCCCATCCATGCCGCCTATCAGTGCCCATCAATGCTGCCTATCAGTGCCCATCTGTGCCGCCTATCCATGCCCATCCATGCCACCTATCCATGCCAATCTGTGCCAGCTATCAGTGCCAATTTGTGCCACCCATCAGTGCCCATCCGTGTCGCCCATCAGTGCCCATCCGTGTCGCCCATCAGTGCCGCCTATCAGTGCCCATCAATGCCACCTCAGTGCCACTTCATTGGTGCCACCTCATCGGTGCCCATCAGTGCCACCTTATCAGTGCCCATCAGTGCAGACCTATCAGTGCCCATCAGTGAAGGAGAAAACGTACTTATTTACAAAGTTTTGAAACTGAAACAAAAAAAAACATATTTTTTTTCAAAATTTTCTGTCTTTTTTTATTTGTTTAGCAAAAAATAAAAACCGCAGAGGTGATAAAATACCACCAAAAGAAAGCTCTATTTGTGGGAAAAAAATGATAAAAATTTCATTTGGGTACAGTGTTATATGACCGCGCAATTGTCATTCAAAATGCGACAGCGCTGACAGCTCAAAATTGGTCTGGGCAGGAAGGTGTTTAAGTGCCCTGTATTGAAGTTGTTAATTAACCTTTCCAAAAAAAAACTAAAAGCTGATTGGTTTGTATGCAGAGCTGCACCAGATTTTGCACTCTCCAGTTTTAGTAAATCAACCTCAGTGAGTGTAACCTTCTTTAACCTAAAATTGCTGAATACAAAGAACAGCAGCATGCACTTACCTGTGTATCAAAAATAAATGCAATGGCAAATATCTAAACGAGTACAGACATAGGACATTAGAGTTGACACAGAGGTTGTTTACTTAGGCTAGCTACATGCTAAACTATGCATGGAGAAATCTCCGCTGTCAGCTATTGTATTTAAGCAGCGCGACACCCACATGTCACTGTAGTCACTGTTCAGTGGACATTTCTCAACCCATCTCCTTTGATTTTTCAATTTTTAGATTTTTCAATTGAACTTGACGATCCAGGTAGTGCCAACAGAGCCACACATGGCTTGAATTTTGACCAATTCAGCAGAAGCTGGCCGAATTCATACTATGCATGGTAAGCTTTAGCAAAGTCAATATCTACTTAGCTTAGTGACTATGTTGAAGCCAAGTTTCCTTTAATCATCCAGTCATTTACAGGTAAAACACAGCTTCACTTTGGTCAGTAAGCTCAGTTAAAGTTGTTCTACAGGCTGAAGGGATTTTACCTTCATGCATTCTATGCATGAAGGTAAAAACTTGCATGCAGCTGCCGCCCTGTATACTTACATGAGCCTGAACTAGATCCAGCAATATGCATGAGAGTAGTTGCTCTCTCGGCTCTCTCCCTCCTCATTGGCTCAGACACAGCTGCAGGAGCCATTGGCTCCCACTGCTGTCAATCACAGGCAGTGAGGAGGGAACGGGGAGCGGGGCTGAGCCCCGTTCTGTGTGTCAATGAACACACATAGGGGGTTCGGGAGCAAGCACACGCAAGTGCCCCTAGAGCCAGTGGCTTGCTATGAGGGCACTCAGCAGGGGGGAGGAACCCAGAGTGCCCAGGGGACCTGAAAAGAGGGGATTTGTGGCTGCTCTGTGCAAAACCATTACACAGTGCAGGTAAGTATGACATGTTTGTTATTTTTATTTTTCCTTTAGTATCACTTTAACATTTACAAAAGGAATAGTTTCTGTTCTGTTTCAAATGCCACTTTATGCACTGACAAACTTCTCTCCAGAGAGAATGACCACTTTCTGACTTGGCAGCGTCCACAGGCAGCTTAAGGCTCCATTCACACTTGTGCAACTTGTCATGTGACTGTGGACAACAAAGTTGCATGAGAAGTCGCACCCCATGTTTTCCAATGAGTACTGTTTATATTTATGCAATTTAAAGTCGCTGCGACTTTAAAGTAGTTCATGCACTACTTTGGTCAGACTTTCATGCGACTTCAATGTTAACTCTCAAAAGTCACATGAAAGTCACACCTGAATGTTTTACATGCGGCACCCGCCAGTATCCTTGACAACCAGTACACAACATGCTTGTTAAAGAGCAGGTGCCCGCCTGCATCGATAACAACCAATGAATAGTGGGTTGTTATGGAGCAGCCGGCCGCCAAGTCCTCATCAGCTGTCAGCGGGATTCCCCACTGACAGCTCAATGTAAACAATAGAATGCTGCATTAAAAAATAAAAATAAACTGGGTGGGGGTTTCCCCCAAACCATACAAGGCTCCTCGGGTCTGGTATGGGTTTTAAGGAGAACCCAACACCAATTTTTTTTTTTTAAATGGTGTAGAGGCCCCCCTACATAATCCAAACCAGACCTTTATCCAAGCATGCAACCCAGCAGGCCAGGAAAGGAGGGGTAAACAAGTGCATCTCCCCCCGAACCATACAAGGCCCCATGCCTTGAACATAGGGGGTAGGCCTAGCACCCTGTCCCCATGTTGATAAGGACAAGGACCTCTTACCCACCACCCTGGTCCAGTGGATGTGGAGGTGCCTTATCAGAATCTAGAAGTCCCGTTTAACAAGGGGGCCCCCAGATCCCAGCTCTTTCACGTGAATGAACAGAGGTAAATAGTACCCCTACTCATTCACAAAAAAAAAAAAAGAATAGTGTAAATAAAGACAGGAGTAGATCCATCATCAATCACGATGAAAGCAGCTCCGTCAACCCCCATGCATTTTCTTTTTTTAATTCCAGCATTCTTTTGATTACATTCAACTATCAGCAGCACCTTAAAGGACAACTAAAGTAAGAAAATTAAATATTTATATACTAACTGCAGCCTGATTCTTAGTAAGTGCTCATGTAATACAAGAGAGAGCCCAGAACTCCTTAGACAGGTTTCCGCTGTTCAAATATGCAGGTATTGCAAAATTCCCTTTACAAAAAATAAAAGAAGAAAATAAACCTATTTCCTATAATGCAAAAATAAAGTTTTATGTGATTTATATATACTTACTATTGCATTCCATCTATAACTCTGCCATCATCAGAATAATCACTAATAAAAGAGTCATTGTACCTCCAGGTTAAAAAAAGGTTTTTACTTAACAGAGCCTCACAGGTTACAGTAATAGAAGTTCCTAAAAAAGAAGATATAAATACACCACAATATAGAGTAAATAAAAAAATAAAAATAAAAAACAGAGGAATACAGCAGCTAGAAAATTGTTTTTTTAGAAAAAAATCTCTGTGCACTACCAAAAAAGAAACGAAAAATCATGCAACACAAATTTAAAGAGTATGTAAGCCTGTTGCACTATGTATTTGTATGAAAAGGTATCCTGTTCTCTTTGTATTGCTTCCTTTGTGTGAAATCCCTTGTGTTCCTGCCAGTCCCTCTGTT
This sequence comes from Lithobates sylvaticus, assembly GCA_028564925.1. Taxonomy (NCBI): domain Eukaryota; kingdom Metazoa; phylum Chordata; class Amphibia; order Anura; family Ranidae; genus Lithobates; species Lithobates sylvaticus. The sequence goes on along the minus strand of CM053027.1, from coordinate 384,528,393 downwards.
TTCCTATTAAAAACTGACCACACCAAGCAGCAGAACACATCGTGGTCAGTTCTCTAGCTATGCTGGGAACTCAGCCTGCTCTCCTCCAGTAATTGGACTTGTCCTGACACACCCCTCATGCAAAGCCTTTAACTGGAAATCTTTTTCTCCTCCCCTAGCTCTTAGAAATGGTTTACTTATAAAAAAAAAAGCTATTTATGTTTTTTATATCTATACGCAAATGTTTTGCCTTTCATTTCTATTTTAAACTGAATGGGTGATCATTTACAATCACTATAAGAGCTGCAGCATATGCCAATACTGTGTTAACACATTTAAACACAAAACTACCTAAAAAGGTGATGTGCTACTCCCAACAATATATAGTAACTCCCATATAAACATATGATCCATTCTTGCTCCCACTAACTAAATACAGGTGTTGCTATGCATGTAGGAAAACAAAAGGAATGAATAAAAAAAATAGATTTTTTGGGCGAAAGCAACTGAAAAATATTATCAAATCAAAGCTTGCATATGTGTCAAACCGAGGGAGTAGTGTATCCACTGCACTTTATGTAGTATACAGTATTTCACAAAAGTGAGTACACTATAACTTTTCATGTGACAACACTGAAGAAATTACACTTTGCTACAATGTAAAGTAGTGAGTGTACAGCTTGTATAACAGTGTACATTTGCTGTCATCTCAAAATAACTTAACACACAGCCATTATTGTCTTAACCACTGGCAACAAAAGTGAGTACACCCCTAAGTGAAAATTTCCAAATTGGACCCAATTAGCCATTTTCCCTCCCCGATGTGATTCGTTAGTTTTACAAGGTCTCAGGTGTGAATGGGGAGCAGGTGTGTTAAATTTGGTGTTATTGCTCTTACTCTCTCATACTGGTCACTGGAAGTTCAACATGGCACCACATGGCAAAGAACTGTTGCTCTACATAAAGATGGCCTAGGTCATAAGAAAATTGCCAAGACCCTGAAGCTGAGCTGCAGTACGGGGACCAAGACCATACAGTGGTTTAACAGGACAGATTCCACTCAGAACAGGCCTCACCATGGTCGACCAAAGAAGTTGAATGCACATGCTCAGCGTCATATCCAGAGGCTGTCTTTGGGAAATAGACATATGAGTGCTGCCAGCATTGCTGCAGAGGTTGAAGGGGTGGGGGGTCAGCCTGTCAGTGCTCAGACCATATACCGCACACTGCATCGAATAACAAGAAAGCCGGCAAACAGTTTTCTGAAGACAAACAGACTAAGCCCATGGATTACTGGAACCATGTCCTGTGGTCTGATGAGACCAAGATAAGCTTATTTGGTTCAGATGGTGTCAAGTGTTTGTGGCGGCAACCAGGTGAGGAGTACAAAGACAAGTGTCCCTTGCCTACAGTCAAGCACGGTGGTGGAAGTGTCATGGTCTGGGGCTGCCGGCACTGGGGAGCTACAGTTCATTGAGGGAACCATGAATGCCAACATGTACTGTGACATACTGAAGCAGAGAATGATCCCCCCCCCCTTAGGAGACTGGGCCGTAGGGCAGTATTACAACATGATAATGACCCCAAACACATCTCCAAGATGACTACTGCCTTGCTAAAGAAGCTGAGGGTAAAGGTGATGGACTGGCCAAGCATTTCTCCAGACCTAAATCCTATTGAGCATCTGTGGGGCATCCTCAAATGGAAGGTGGAGGAGCGCAAGGTATCTAACATCCACCAGCGCCGTGATATCGTCATGGAGGAGTGGAAGAGGACTCCAGTGGCAACCTGGGAAGCTCTGGTGAACTCCATGCCCAAGAGGGTTAAGGCAGTGCTGGAAAATAATGGTGACCACACAAAATATTGACACTTTGGGCCCAACTTGGAAATTTTGACTAATGCCACATACACACGATCGGAAATCCCGCCAGCAAAAGTCCGATGAGAGCTTTTGGTTGGAAAATGCGACCATGTGTATGCTCCATCAGAAAAAGTTCCTATCCGAAAATGCGTTCATCTGTATGCAATTCCGACGCGCAAAATTCCTATGCATGCTCGGACACAATTCAACGCATGCTCAGAAGCATTGAACTTTTTTCTGCTAGCTGTAGTGTTGTACGTCACTGTGTTCTTGTATATGAAAGCCAAGCTCCATCCAAGATTTTTCAGGCGGAAAATCCGCTTGTGTGTACGGGGCATTAGGGGTGTACTCACTTTTGTTGCCAGCAGTTTAGACATTAATGGCTGTGTGTTGTTATTTTGAGGGGACAGCAAACTGACACTATTTATAGAGGAAATGCTGTGCTGTCTGGATGTTAGCATGAGTGCCTTGATGCACTGACACTAAATAAAAAATGTGTTGACGTGCAAACAAAGTTTTTTTACCATATAATCCACATATGTGTTGAAATGTAGAAAAATAAATATATAAAGTGTTTTCGTGCAAACTCCAAAAAGTTCATACAAAATAAAATAAAATCAAAAACTCCATGTATCAAATATAGTGATCCAAATACAGGCATACCCCACTTTTAAGTACACAATGGGGTTTATTTACTAAAGATAAAAAGTGCAAAATCAGGCTCACTTCTGCATAGAAACCAATGAGCTTTTAACTCCAGCTTGTTCAATTAAGCTTGTTGTATGTTAATATAACCTAGAAGCTCATTGGTTTCTATGCAGAAGGGAGCCTGATTTTGCACTTTCCAGCTTTAGTAAATAAACCCCATTGTGTACTTAAAAGTGGGGTATGCCTGTACATGCAAAAAAATATACTTAAAGTGAGCAGTGATTAATTTTGCAATGGACTGCAA
>CM053027.1:384440601-384520601 GCA_028564925.1 Lithobates sylvaticus | reverse complement strand
TCCTCCTTGCCAGGGTTACCTACATATAAAGTTCAAACCTGTCCTTGCAGATTGATCCAGAAGAGGAGGCCGGTACTTTTAAATTATTGTCAGGAGCTTCAGCACAGAGAATTACTCTGCCTGCATCCCAAAATGATTAAATAGTCCCTACAAGTCTCCACCCCTCAACCCATCACGAACTGATTTATTCGCTGGGAGCAGAAGGATTACTTTGTGCCCAAAGGTAATTAAATGTCCCTTCTTGCTGAACTGATACGGCATGGCCTGCTACAGGATGGCTGGCTTTGCCCTCTTTTTATGCTTGATAGCTCTCCAATGGAAGAGACAAACAGTGCTGCTGCTACAATGTAGAGATCATGGATTTCCTAACTGCACAACTGGCTGACAAGGTAGATCACAACCGTTCGGTTTGGGAACTTTGGCATCTCAGGGGAGACCCTCCTTGAGGCTCTAAAGACCCTTCCCTGTCTGGGATATTGACTTTCTAAGCCCAGGAGTGACAAGCTTTGTCTTTCTACTCTCTCTGCGTTTCCTCCTTTTGCTTCTCCATTTTTCCTTCTTTTTCTCCATAAGAATCCAGTAGGCATATGATTTACTTATTTGGGTTTGAAGTCACTGGAAAAGCTTCTTCAGGAGCCTATTTTACTGTTTTTACGCAACTAGTTGACTTGATTCTCCTGTAGTATACGCAATTTCTGGTAGCTGAACTATGTTGTAGTTTTGTTGGCTTCATTCAGCGCTCAAGTGTATCACTGTGTGTATTCTATGACAGAGCGCTATTGGAATCCTGCATGACTTCCAGTGTCTGTTATTCTTTTTCATTTTTGTATTGAAAAATGAAAATTTTTTATAAAAATTGTCAATTATAAATAAAAAAAAAAAAAACAGACAGTTGGTATACACATATGGCCTTCAGAACACAACCTATTCAAGTGAATTGAGCCTCACCGCAACTGCCCTGCTGTGGTGCGACTATAAGGGGTAAACTAGGTGGTTAGGAGATAACAAAATGCCTCCTCACTACCTGATAAACACCCTGTAAAAAATGATCCACCGGAGATCATTCTTCAAAGGGCAACCGCAAGTGTTAACCCCCCCCCCCCCCCCAACTATGGCCCTTATCTCAGGGCTTCTTCACATTTCTGCACATGTCAGTCATGCAATTCATATTACAGCACTGGGTGGTACTGCAATGCACAAAACAGCACTGTTTTAGTTTGACTAATAAAGCAAAGAAAGACCACTTTTTTCACTGTGCTCAGTCCACTGAAAACTGCTGACCAAAAACCCTAAGAGATGAACATTTGTCCATATACGCTTCTTTATAGCTCCCAAAATAATTATAATTCCATTTCCTAGTTCCTACAGTAAAAATTACAACTATTAAATCAAATATAGAGGTACCTTAAACCAGTGGAACTGTGCAGTCGCAGGTTCAACATAGTCAGTTACATATGGACATTCAATTACCAACGATTTTTCACTGAATAGTAGATAAGTGTACAATGCTTCATCTTTATAACACAAACCATTATCATTCTGAAACACGTTCACTTCTAAGACCTCTTGCCAACATCCATTTGCACCTCTGTATATGTAAAAAAATAAAACATTACTGTTAGAAATAAACGTATTGCCTGGTTGAGACCACATGTTCCCAAAAGAAACCAAGTTAGATAAAACAGAATTGTTTGGTTATGTAGATTACAGATGTACTGTATATATGTATGGTGTATATTTTTTAAATCTGGGGAATTATTCATATTCTGTTTGGTAGTTTATTACCAGTGTTGGTCATCTTACTTTAAAAAAGTAATTAGTTACGTTACAAATTACTTCTCCCAAAAAGTAATTGCGTTAGTAACTCAGTTACTACATTGGAAAAGTAATTAGTTACTCAGCAAAGTAACTGTGACTTTTTTTTTTAAATATTCTATACGTGTAACTAAGGGGCGGGTCTAGTATTACTGTAAGCAAGGAACGCATTTATTATTATTGTTATATATCGTGTAACCAAGGGGCTGCTCTATTATTACTCTAACCAAGGGGCAGATCTGTTATAGCGTGTAAGCAAGGGGCGGGTCTATTATTATTATATCGTGTAAGGGGCGGATGGCTACAGAAGAGGGCGAATGTTAAATTAATGGGCAGAGCTCGATATATAACAATAATAATAAATGCGCCCCTTGGTTACAGTAATACTAGACCCGCCCCTTAGTTACACGATAGACGCCCCTTGCAGAGTAGCACGAGCATCGGGAGCGTGCAGCATCGCCTCGTACAATTACATGTTAACTGCGCCTGCGCGGTGTAGAGTTCACTCAGAGCTGTTTAGGTTCGGCAATTTTCGGGAAGCTCCGTAGTCCTTCGTACTGCGCAAGCCCTGCGCCTGCGCAGTACAGGGGGTCCTTATACGGCAGGGGAACTTTTTCGGCAGGACACCGGAATTACACTACTGCCATCTAGTGGCGGTAGATGTAATTGGGGTAACTAAGCCAAAGTAATGGTAACTGAGTTACCATGAGGGGAAAAGTAATTAGTTAGATTACTAGTTACCCTCTAAAGTAACTGAGTTACGTAACTCAGTTTATTTTAACTCAGTTACTTACATCACTGTTTATTACACAAAATACATAAAGAGGAAAAAGCTTTAGCACCCATGCAATATTTTATTATGCATAGAGCAAGTATAATTCATTATTTGCAAGAGATAATCTGGTCCTACACATTTTCATGTTGTGCAGCATATACAGTCCAGTGGATGTGAATATAAGCACGAAAGTAATTCCAAAAAGAATATTAAGTCCCCATATATGGGTAACCATGGAAATTTGCCATTGCTGCAGCATTTTTAATAAGTACCGTATTTATTGGCGTATAACACGCACCGACGTATAACACGCACCTTAACTTTAAGAGGGAAGTTTCAGGAAAAAAACTTTCCACAGACCCCTGAGCCCCCTGCATAACACACAGACCCCCGCATGACACACTGAGCCCACTGCATAACACACAGACCCACTGCATAACACACAGACCCACTGCATAACACACAGACCCACTGCATGACACACTGAGCCCCCTGCATGACACACTGAGCCCCCTGCATGACACACTGAGCCCCCTGCATGACACACGGAGCCCCCACATGGTACACTGAGCCCCCTGCATGACACACTGAGCCCCCTGCATGACACACTGAGCCCCCACATGGTACACTGAGCCCACCGCATGACACACTGAGCCCCCTGCATGACACACTGAGCCCCCTGCATGACACACTGAGCCCCCTGCATGACACACTGAGCCCCCTGCATGACACACTGAGCCCCTTGCATGACACACTGAGCCCCCACATGGTACAATGAGCCCTCTGCATGACACACTGAGCCCCTTCATGGTACACAGGCCCCTTTCATTATAAAGCCCCCCTCCTCCTCTGCACTCCCAGGAGACCCCCAAGTCTGTTGCTAGCATGCTCTGGATCGGAGCTATTGAATACCTGCATTGCTGGCCCCTTATCGTGCGCCGCTCCTCCTGTCATGTGTGGATCTTTTGAACTCCTCCATTGGCGCCGTGGACCCGGTCATGTGACATATCTGCTCAGAATCTGACGGTCACATGATCACTCTCCTCCAATCACACGCTACACTCGAGGAAGAGAGCGGGAGGAGGAGATCGGGTGGTCCGTCAGCCTTTCCTGGCCGCGAGACAGCGCTGCCAGGACAACTTCAGATAACGTTAATGCCGGTCGCCTCCCACACAACCTCCCCTATGCCATTGTATGGCAATTCAAACCCCTCCACCAACGCTGCTCTCCTCCAATCACAAGCTACACTCGAGGAAGGGGGCGGAGCGGGAGGAGGAGAGCGGCGTTTGTGGAGGGGTTTGAATTGCTATACAATGGCATGGGGGAGGTTGTGTGGGAGGTGGCCGGCATTAACCTTATCTGAAGTTGTCCTGGCAGCACTGTCTCATGGCCAGGAGAAGCAGACGGACCGCCCGATCCCCGCCCCCCCCCCGGTGAAAAAAAAAACAGATATCGGCGTATAACACGCAGGCACAGTTTACCCTTTGTTTTCAGGGTGCGTGTTATACGCCGATAAATACGGTAATTATGTTACTTCCTAAAATACCTCAATGTCAACAATGGGGTTAATTTGCGTAAGGCAAATAGATTCTGCACTTTGCAAGGTGCAGTTGCCCTCTGCAAGTGCAGTTACTCCAGAACTTAGTAAATGAGCAAAAATTCTGCTGACTTCTAACATCCAATCATGAGCAAGCAAAAATGATGTATTTTTATTTTCCTTGCACGTGACTGCAAAGTGCTCTGAACAGTGACTGCAAGCACTGTAAAGTGCTCTTTGCAAAGCTTTACATCATTTACTAAGCTCTGGAGCAACTACACCTTGCAAAGTGCACAGTCTATTTGCCTTTAGTAAATCGATCCCAATGTATATGTTGTGTAAAGTGTAAACCCATATCTAAACCTAAAAACAAAAATTAAATATATTGTAGTACTTGGGGACACATATACTGTATATCACTAAATAAACAATAGAAAAATGTTAGGTTATATAAGTTTAGGCAAACACACAAAAAAAATCAGCACAAGGGATGTTACATACATTTAAAGTAAAGTGTCTTGTGTGCTGCTGTCAGAGTTGAAATCTTCCATTCCATTCTCTAACCCCCCCCCCCCCCCCCCCCGCCACATCTATAATCATCTGGGGCTACGGGGGTTAATACCAGTGCTGGACCTGTGACAAGCACTCATCAAAAGTGCTTACTATACCCATTCTTTTTTGGCCTGCTCCTCCTCCTAAAGGATAGGTTCCCCTTCACCAGTTACATGTACAGCCGCATCATTCAGTCACAGGCATCTGTGAATGAGAAAACTACAAGTTCAGTCTTTCCCCGCGGCAGACAGCTAGTTCTCAATGAACTCTTCGTTTATTCACAAGATCTGCAGCTTTCAAACTGAAAGCCCAAACCGAGGTACAGGCAGAAATCTGCAGGAACCTGAATGATTTCCAGGCCAATGGTTTGCAAGCTCCTTAGGGAAAAAATAATAATTGCACTTTTTTTTCAGCAAAAATATGTGTATTTATTATTTTTTACTGAAAGCCGAATTTACCCAGTTTGTATTGTCTCTTGTGCCATTTTTTTTTCTTTTTTACCTAAACATAGGCAAGACTGAATCTTTTCCTACAAAGGCAAACAGAAGAAAACTAAAAGGATTTGTAATTTTCCATCAAACAGCACATCACACCAGTGAATTGCCCCAGTGGGATAGAATTTTTTGCTGCCCTTGTTGATACTTGGCAATCATTTGATGAACTGACAAATATTTGTTTCATTACTCTTTAGAAAGGATGTACCTCTATATAGGCATCCATATACCAGGGTCTCATCATTTTCTCTTACCTGTACACACATAAATAAAAGCCTGAATCTTCCAGCCTTGCAGGGAAGAACTTCAGGTTGTTGCTATCTTGATGAATTCTTGCCTGTAGATCTGTGGAAATTTCTGTCTTTGAGCCATTTATAAACCAGGTTATGTTGTAACTGCTATCGGAACTATAGGGTTCAAGTGGGCATCGGACAAAAAATGGTTCTCCATTAGGGACTAAAGTTTCTTGAACCTTTCCACCTGCAGGTAAAAACATGCAATCTATAAATAAAATGTATACAAAATGTATTATGAGTAATACAAATTATATGTTAACCACTGATGCAATAAATCATATCCTACAAATAGCTAGGTCCTAGAAAATGTATTTCTGCCCGAGCTACAAACATCAAAAATATCATTAAGATTCATGCACTGTTTTCCTGTATTTGAGGTGTGTTTAAAACCATTCCATTACAACAGTAAGGAGGCAACCCATCAGTAACAACCCACTAGATGTTCTCCTGAAAAAAATAAAAAATTACATTGCCCAACTTTGGAGTCCCATTTACTTATGCACATCTTCACAGCAGAGAAGCAAACTTTTTCCAAGGCTTGGATATAAACAACTATACCATTTGTCAATCTCTACTATCATATCACCCCATGTACAGGATGTATCACAGGAAGTTGTGGTAATTTGAAATGATAAACTTCTGTAATTCCAAAGATTATGGAATTCCTAATGACACAAATATTAATTCATAGCTATAATGCATGATCTTTTTGTCAGGATAATAACTTCTTGCACATAGGATGGGTTCACACTGGTGCAATCACAGACATTGCATGTGATTCGCACCGCATTGTTGTGCAGATCACATGCGATGTCTGTGCAATGCAAATTCAGCCATACAAATTGTATGAGCATCTGAGCTCATCCATCCCTCTTTGCCGTGTTTGGTCATCATCAGTACTTGCCTCTTCTGTTTACAGCACCATTGCACTTTAACCACATGCCGACTGCGCTATAGTCGAAAAACGTCTACAGCGCGGTCGGGTTTTCCTGAGTGGACGTCCTCCCAGAGACTTGCTCCCGCGCGCCCCCTGGGGCACGCACTCGGGAACATCCGTGACCGCCGGGTCCCGAGGACCCGGCGCATCACGGATCACGGTAAACAGCCGCTGATAGCAGCCGTTTACCACGTGATCGCTCCGTCAAATGACAGAGCGATCACATGTACACAAACCGGCGTCACGTCATGACGCCGGTTCCTCCCTCCCCTCTCTGTACCGATCGGTACAGAGAAGGGAGAAGCGGAGAGGGGGAGAGACGGGACCAGCGCTGTGGGCTGGATGTGTAGTGCCCACAGCGCTGGTCAATACACTGCCACCACTGTGCAATGCTCTGCCACCACTGTGCAATGCTCTGCCACCACTATGCAATGCTCTGCCACCACTGTGCAATGCTCTGCCACCACTGCAATGCTCTGCAACCACTGTGCAATACTCTACCAATACTGTGCAACACTGTAATACTCTGCCAATACTTGCCAATACTCTGCCAATACTCGCCAATACTCGCCAATACTCGCCAATACTCGCCAATACTCTGCCAATACTCTGCAATAATTTTTAATAGAAACAAAGAATTTTTTTTTTTTTTTTTACCGAATTTTCAGTAAAAAATAAAAAACCCAGCGGTGATTAAATACCACCAAAAGAAAGCTCTGTTTGTGTGAAAAAAAGGACACAAAATTTATTTGGGTACAGTGTTGCATGACGGAGTAATTGTCATTCAAAGTGTGAGAGCACCGAAAGCTGAAAATTGGTCTGGTTAGGAAGGGGGTTTAACTGCCCAGTGGTCAAGTGGTTAATATTTCTCTATACAGCACACCACTACCTCCTACCTTACATTTTTTGGGCTTCAGACATTTCCCTCAGTGTGTGCAGCAGTAATCATATTGTATTCATTTGAGTTGGTGCAGGAATACCACCTTTATATTTTTACCTATATGTAATATAGTTTTCTCATTTTTTTTTTTGTTTTTTCAAGGATATTTCAGAAAATGATACTGCATTCTGGCCACTAGATGGGGCTGATGATGCAGACATTCATTTCTCAGGAACGACAGTATATAGGACATTTCGTTCAACTTGCACAGAAGCTTATGACATTTGTGCAGCAAATGCTTTATAAATAGACCCTTAAAGTAGGATGACCAGACATCCCCGGTTTCCGGGGACAGTCCCCGGATTGAGGACACTGTCCCTGGACCAAGTCTGTCCCCGGTTTTGTCCCCGGATTGTATTTGAACAGGGGCTGGGGCAATTTCAAAGACAGTCAGTGCAGAATTTAAAAAAAAGAAAATTCTGAATTACACACGCCCGCTCCGTCGCTCCTACTAGCTTAGAGGGGGTGTATTTCTTTCCATTATCTGTGCCCCTTTCTGATGATCATGTGCTGGTCGGAGCGGAGGGAATATTACTTCAGTTTCAGGTGCATGCCCATCCAGCTCCGCTCGCATGTTCTTCTACCTTGGCTCAAGTCCCGGCCAGCCGCCTGCCTGCTTATCTACTTGCCTTCCCTGGCGGAGTGATCTTCCTCCGCTCCCCACCCAGTCCCGGGGCCCGAAGAGCAAGACATGGCAGGCTGTGAGGTGGGCGGCAAGCGGCGATGGGCAGAGAGTCGCTGATTGCCACCATTGCTAGTAAAAAAAAAAAATATGTCCCCGGATTTCATTTAAAAAATCTGGTCACCTTACCTTAAAGCAGAGCTCCACACAAAAGGGAAGTTTCACTTTAAGGCCTCCTCTAATTGTCTTCAAAAAGGGTGGGTTTGGGGCGCAGAGCATTGCATCCCAAACCCACCCAGTTGTGTGACATTAGCGAATTAATATTCGCTAATGTTTTCCAGCTTCTCTTCCTGGTCAGCCAGGAAGCAGGTCCTGAGACCCGATTGGCCAGGGAGTCTTAGGTCTCCCGGCCAATCGGGTCTCAGGACCCGCTTCCTGTTCGGCCGGGGAGAAGAAGCAACAGCCCTCGCTCTTCCCTCGGCAAGCTGCAGCAGGTGGAGGGGTGGAGGGGCAGCAACAGCATCTTCCAGGAGCCCTACCCCAGATCCAGCACCACCTCATCATCGTCCTCCTAAGGTAAGGCCATGGATCGCCGCCTTCTCATAGTTTGCAGACGCTATAACTTTAACGCAAACTAATCAATATACACTTATTGGGATTTTATTTACCAAAGACATGTAGCAGAATACATTTTTGCCTTAATGTAAATTAATTTAAAAAAAAAATTTTTTTTGGGATATGTTTTATAACAGAAAGTACGGTAACCGTTTTTTTTTTTTTTTTTTTTTTTTCAAAATGTATGTTTTTTTTTTTCGTTCATTGTGCAAAATATACCACCAAAAGAAAGCTCTGTTTGTGGGGGGAAAAAATGATATACATTTTGTTTGAGTACATCGTTGCATGACCGAGCAATTACTAGTTAAAATGGCGCAGTGCCGAATAGCAAAAAATGGCCTGGTCATGAAGGGGGTAAAATCTTCCTAAGCTAAAGTGGTTAAAATGCTATCCCATGCAACCCCAATATTATCTGTCCTATGTAACTGGCATATTTCCTTTATGTTCACTATTCAAAGTACCCTCAACAACCAAATAGCCCTATGTTCTGTATTCAATCTTTTTATGGTCATTCCTGATTTAGATGAGAGCAGACTACGCTAATAGGCAGATAATGAATTTTCCAAGCAATATTTGCAAGTAAACCAGTAACATAAACCATTAAAATTTAACAAAAAGTACAACATTAATACTATGCAGAAAGCACTATTAATTGGGTCCCCAAAGCAGAACTAAAGGTATTAATACTCAATTGTCCACCAGTTTTTCACTGGTGCAAACAGTCAGTCTTCGGGTCTCTTCCCTGCCTAGCACGGGATGATGTCCAGTGATGTAAGTAACTGAGTTAAAATAAACTGAGTTACGTAACTCAGTTACTTTAGAGGGTAACTAGTAATCTAACTAATTACTTTTCCCCTCATGGTAACTCAGTTACCATTACTTTGGCTTAGTTACCCCAATTACATCTACCGTCACTAGATGGCAGTAGTGTAATTCCGGTGTCCTGCCGAAAAAGTTCCCCGCCTGATAAGGACCCCCTGTACTGCGCAGGCGCAGGGCTTGCACAGTACGAAGGACTACGGAGCTTCCGAAAATTGCCGAACCTAAACAGCTCTGAGTGAACTGTACACCGCTCAGGCGCAGTTAACATGTAATTGTACGAGGCGATGCCGCACGCTCCTGATGCTCGTGCTACTCTGCAAGGGGCGCCTATCGTGTAAGTAAGGGGCGGGTCTAGTATTACTGTAACCAAGGGGCGCATTTATTAATATTGTTATATATCGAGCTCTGCCCATTAATTTAACATTCGCCCTCTTCTGTAGCCATCCGCCCCTTACACGATATAATAATAATAGACCTGCCCCTTGCTTACACGTTATAATAGATCTGCCCCTTGGTTAGAGTAATAATAGAGCAGCCCCTTGGTTACACGATATATAACAATAATAATAAATGCGCCCCTTGCTTACAGTAATACTAGACCCACCCCTTAGTTACACGTATAGAATATTTAAAAAAAAAAGTCAGTTACTTTGCTATGTAACTAATTACTTTTCCAATGTAGTAACTGAGTTACTAACGCAATTACTTTTTGGGAGAAGTAATTTGTAACTTAACTAATTACTTTTTTAAAGTAGGATGACCAACACTGATGATGTCACTCTTGTGCATGCACAGGAGCCAGTCATCCCGTCACGTGCACAGCTCAGTTTACAGCACCAGAGAAGACAGTGAGATGTCTCTTCTGCAAAACAAGTCTGCCTGCTCGCTGTTCCTTACAGCAACTTTAAATAAAATGCTCCACAGGGATTGTTTGATCAGTTCGGACATATTAAAAACATAATTAAGTAGAAAAAAGAAAAATGTTTTGGGCAGAGTTTGGTAGAGTATATGGGTGGTCTATCGCATCCCAATATCATGAATAAAAACGAACATTATAGGCCTAGTGTGCATATACACAGCCAAATACCCCTAGGGGATGCTTGAGGTAAAGATAGACACTAAATGGGTATATGCAGTTCAAAAAATGTGTGAATTTATTTTTAGAGACACTTATCAATGCATATGATATAGAATACAAAATGTTCAAACATCAAGGCATACAAAATAGCATATAGGTTTAAACATGTCACAGCATGAACATATAATGTTGAGACAAGGAAAACTTGCATTATGTGTATATTTTCAGGAGAACGCCAACATGTTTCGGACTTTTTCCGAGCACGGGGCTATAAAAATAGCGTTCTAAAAGACGCTTACAAAAAAGCCAAATCTAAATCGCGCCTTATATTACTGTCTACTAATACTCCCAGAGAAACTAACACTTCTCTGAGAATCATAACTAATTATTGTCAACAACATAACCAAATTACCCAAATACTCTCTAGACACTGGCATATTCTTGCCACTGATAAATCTCTCTCACCTTTTGTCCCCACACACCCTCTAGTGACATACAGACGAGCTCCATCTCTTCGAGATAAACTCATCAAAAGCGAATATATAGCTACTACCAAATCCCATAAACAACTAAAAGGTACTTTTCCATGTGGTAATTGTGGATATTGCAAATATCTCCACAAATATAATATGCATAACTTTATGGCAAAAATGGTCAAAATTTTTTCCTCAACACTATGTTAACTGTCGATCCATTGGCATAGTCTACTTACTCGAATGTGAATGTGGATGTTTTTATGTAGGAAAGACCAAATTACCTTTTTGGAAACGCATATATGGCCATATCTGCAGTGTTAACCAAAAAGACCCTGACTTACCCTTGGGGCGACACTGCAGGATTGTCCATTATGATTCTACTCCAAAAATCCTGTTCAAAGCTTTGGATCACATCCCACCCCCGAATCGAGGTGGTGATTATAACAAAGCCCTATTACAGAGCGAACTTAGATGGATTTTCCATTTAAACGCTACCTCACCTCCTGGCCTCAACGAGGCCTTCAACTTTAAACCATATCTTGAAGGATTCCAATCTGGAGTCTGTGAATTAGATCTATAATCTTCTACATAAGAACATCCGACATACCTACCTATTTGTATTCCAATTTACAACTACTTTTTTATATGTCTAAAGGATATGTTATGCACTATTATTCCCATCCTCATGCTCTGTATATGTGCCCTAATTTAGATATGTTTCATACTTTGCTCTATATTGTTGTTTTGTACAGACAGTGGTAACAAAATTATGTATCTGTACTCACATGCATGTTGTTTTCAATCTAAAATGTATGTACCACAAACAAATACTTATTACATTACATTTCCTTTTATACACTATTGGCACTGGCTGTGATCACCCAGGTATGCTGCCCGGCGCATGCGCCCGATTTCATAGTGAGCATGCGCCGTCTCCAGTTCCCATCAGGCACCTACCATCTATTTGCCTTCCTGTTTGCGCTCCAGCTTGCAGCGTGAACGGACTGGTCGAACTTCCTGTCCGCGTCGGTGACGTCACGACGCTGGACGCGACCCCGCCCAACCTGGGCGTGCCAGCGCCCAGCGCAGTCTCGTCAGAGGTCCTATGGGGGAATACAAGCAGCGTGATTGGCTGCTTCCCTCTGTTCCCTAGCCAACCCCAATTCAGCTACTTTGACGCACCTTCAATGATGCGCACACACACAGCTGACAGCAATCTCTTTACCTCATTTAAATCGCCCGCCATGGAGGTCTCACACATGCTGTCTACTTGTTGGCGTTAACTGACAACCCTCCCCTGACATCTTGAGATTCAGGTAATATACTTATATACTATTTCCTTTACCTACATGGCCGCTATGCCATGTTGCTACTTACTTATATTTTTTTTATAATTTATCCTAGTCTCATATATCGCTTGGCTATACGTTTACAAGATACGGGCCCATAGCCTGTTCCTTGTCCAGGACCTTGCAACTACCTGAACTTCTCACAGTCTGTCGCCCAGCCACATGGCAACGCCTACTTTGCTTTTACTCTGCACAGAGACTACACCAGTGTATATACCAACTATTCGAGCCCACATCTTGGCCTCTTACCCTATTTGGCACCCTTCTAATAAGCTGCATGTGAGTACCATACCCACAACAATACCCTACCATACCGCTCTATATGGCAAATGAAACAAGCATTATTGTTGTAACTTTATGTACTAATCTTTATTTATTCACACACCATACATGTGAAAGAAAAGGATATTAAACTGCCTTGAAAAAGGACTAAAGTCCGAAACATGTTGGCGTTCTCCTGAAAATATACACATAATGCAAGTTTTCCTTGTCTCAACATTATATGTTCATGCTGTGACATGTTTAAACCTATATGCTATTTTGTATGCCTTGATGTTTGAACATTTTGTATTCTATATCATATGCATTGATATGTGTCTCTAAAAATAAATTCACACATTTTTTGAACTGCATAAACCCATTTAGTGTCTATCTTTACCTCAAGCATCCCCTAGGGGTATTTGGCTGTGTATATGCACACTAGGCCTATAATGTTTGTTTGTAATTAAGTAGAAAAAAAGTTTCCCACTGAGATCCCACAAACTCCGTCACAGACCTAGAACATGTATGAGGATCAGGAAAGTTAGATAAACGTCAGAGGCCCTTTTCTGCATATTGGGCCTGGGGCAGTGACTCAAAGTAGTTAAGCAAGAGGATTAGAATGGCAGCCGGGTACCTAGTAATTGCATGTGGAGAAATCATCAATGACATCCTCCATGTTTTCTGTCTTAATAGACCTCCAATACTTTGTGTCAGTGTCACCTTGTACCTCTTATGGTTAATGAACATGTAAAGAAATACTCCTTGCTGAATTGCAAAATGAGTTGACCAAGTCAATAATGGCTTATAAACTAGTAAATGTGCAGCGAGCGCTAAAAAAGAACGGTCATAATAAATAGGACCGTATATGGTACAGAGAAAAGGTTGACACTCTGAAAGATATACATAGAAAAACATAAATGAATATACTAAATAAAGTCCACACTGTAATGGAAGATATGTGAATATAGTCCACGGATGAAAACTGAGATATGATATTAGTCCAGGTAAGTGAATGACCACTTTCTGACATCAATGGGAGGACAGATGTGAAGAGAAGACAATGGGAGAAGCCACCACCAGCATAAAAGAGGCTTACCGGAGCTAATGGAAAATCTGGATGATGTCTCCAGATGCCCCCAGGTGATGTCTCTTTAGACGAAACGCGTTGCGACAAGCCTGGTGATGCCATTGCGTTAACTTTTAGTCTATATACAAGCACCTTTTTATCTACTCAAATGTGAGTATTCCTCAATTTTAATAAATGTTCTTTGTTATGCGGATTTACACTATGTGGAACTTTTGTTTCATTTATGGTTGCATCCTGTGAGCATATGAGAAGGATTCTACCTGCATATATCTGAGTTTTCCTTCTTTGCTGTGAGTCCTCTGAGGGACAGTGTGAACATCATCCTCCTGTGCCAACATCTGCAGATGTGAATGTCCCCGCCTACCAGTGTGCTGTCAACATAAGCCTTGACGACTCATTGGGCATATGCCTTGTTGAGTCCATTAGTTCCTGTAAGCCTCTTTTATGTTGGTGGTGGCTTCTCCCGTTATCTTCTCTTCACATCTGTCCTCCCATTGATGTCAGAAAGTGGTCATTCACTTACCTGGACTAATATCATTTTTCAGTTTTCATCCGTGGACTATATGCACACATCTTCCATTACAGTGTGGACTTTAGTATATTCCTTTATGTTTTTGTATGTATATCTTTCAAATGTACAATGTCAACCCTTTCTCTGTACCATATACAGTCCTATTTATTATTTATTATTATTATTTAGCGCTGCACATTTACTCATTTTTTTTTCACTTGCAATTGTCTCCTTCTGTGCTGGCTGCTGTCTTGTGTTTTGGGTTCTAAAGTCATGGTTGACTCTCAAAGGTCCCGAACCTTAGCTTTCTGACTTGGGTATGTAATGAGGGCGATTTACTAATAGTAAAAACACTGTTGACTTTGCAAAGAAAATTGCAATTTCCGAGGGAACTTTCCCAAGAGCTTATTTTGTTTTGTTTTCCTTGCATGTGGTTGTGTATTCTGCAAAGTAAAATTTCACCACAATTACTAACCTAGGGGGAATCTTCCCTTGGAAAGTGAACAGCCTATTTGTCTTTAGCAAATCAACCCCATTGTTTTATTAAATCACTCAGTAAAGGAGCTGAACTTTTGGAAAGCAACTGAAAATATAACCATTGCAGAAAACTATAAGTATTTTAACCACTTGCCGCCGACTAACAGTAGATTTACTTCTAGCCAGTGCTCATTTTGACATAAAATTTCGATTTAGTTTTAGTCATAGTCTTTTGACTCAAATGCCATTTTAGTTTTAGTAGTATTTTATTCATTTAAATTGTTTTAGTTTTAGTCATATTTTAGTCAACTAAAATCTTCAGTACAATTTAGTCGACTAAAATCGAATGGGTTTAGTTAAATTGTTTAAGCATTTCTCTAGAATTTTCAAACTCATTTTATACTCCTGGAGTAAAAATCTAATAACATGTTATTTATGGTATTAAGGTTTAAACACAGATTTAGCCGTTGTGATATATAACCAGTGGTCATTTTGACATCACATTTTGATTTAGTTTTAGTCATAGTCTTTTGACTAAAATGCCATGCTAGTTTTATCTTAGTTTTCTGAATTGTTTTAGTTTTAGTAGTATTTTAGTCATTTGAATTATTTTAGTTTTTGTCATATTTTGGTCAACTAAAATAGTGTTAATTTTAATTAATTTTAATCAACTTAACACTGCTAGGGACAGTGCTTTCTCAAAGAGAAAAAGTGCTGTTCCTAGCTCAAAACTTGCCAGAACAGAATCTCTTGGCTATTTTAATAAAGAAAGAAGATTTTGCATTCCTGTTGCTGTAACAAAATGCTATAAAACTCTAAGTGACCACTGTCCTTAATACTAGCATTACACTGTTGCAAACTGACCAACTGTTATTTGGCTATGGTTTGGCTTGGAATTTACATGCCAGATAGAAGTTTCCAGTGGCTTGTAAACTTGTAGAATATCCACAGTTTGCATACAGTGAGTTTCTAGGTGTCTGCATTGCACAAAACAAATCTGCCTTTTTTGTGCAACAAGCCCATTGTGTTTTGCAATTTTAACAGCCTGTTAAGTAATTTGTTGGGTCTGTAAGCTATCCTGAAACCCCATTTACACATAACACAGCATAGCATTGTAACATATTGCTCAACCTACTATCTAATAGCTAATAGCTAATAGTTATTGTACATTGTGT
Organism: Lithobates sylvaticus; assembly: GCA_028564925.1. Taxonomy (NCBI): domain Eukaryota; kingdom Metazoa; phylum Chordata; class Amphibia; order Anura; family Ranidae; genus Lithobates; species Lithobates sylvaticus. The sequence continues at coordinate 384,504,782 of CM053027.1, read as the reverse complement.
TATTTAACCAATTTGTTAAATGTTGACAAAACTAACACTGCTGCTAGCAGGCGGCAGCTGCAGGCTCAGCAAGGTACGTCTCTTAAAAGATATTGGAGCAGGGACTGGTTTATAATAAACCACAGGGTGGCGATATTTTGTAGCAACTTGTAGGAGAGCTTTAAGATTGAGTCTGACCGTCCAACAAGCGTTCCGCAGATGAATGCATTTGCAGATGAATTTTCCGCAGCATTCATCTGCGGAACACCTGTTGGACAGTCAGACTCAATCTTAAAGCTCTCCTACGAGTTGCTACAAAATATCGCCACCCTGTGGTTTATTATAAACCAGTCCCTGCTCCAATATCTTTTAAGAGCCGCGCGCCATCTCGCCCCAGTGTTTCTCCCAGTACACACAGTGGTTGCCACCCCCCCCCCCCCCCATTTTGGGAAAAATTAAGGGCTTGGCTGCCTATTGACAGCAAAAAATATTGAAAAGCTGCTTTAATAATCATTTCCATCTTCGGGAGCCTTGGAGATTAGGAGACCACCCACTTTGTCCAAATCCTTCTATTTGCTTTTAATATATATTATGGAATTGATATATGGAAATGGACTTCTGCGCTACTATTACTAAATTAGTGTTAAATATTAATAAAATAAAAAAGATAAAAAGGATAAATGCTGCTGAGTCATGTACACTTGAGTACACTGTTTTATATATTATGGAATACTTTTGAAACAGTCTATTTTCGATCTAACTATATTTTGTGCTTCACATCTACCCCTGAAGAAGGAGACTCTCAGCGCTCCGAAACGCGCAGGGTGATGGGTGTCAAACTGTAGCCAATTGCACTTTATACTGTTGATCACTATGTTTTGTATACTACTTTTCCATGATATGATTTTATGTTTATTTAATTAATAAATAAATTGTTTATATCTATTTGGTTGTTGTATGTGCCTCAAAAGTCAACCACCAGGGGGTTCCCTTTTTGTGAACTTTATTATCGGATGTGGCACAACACAATGCAAGGACCCGCCGGTCTATATAACTTCTCTTTACTAATAATGGCGGTGATCTGCGATTTTTAATCAGGACTGCGATATTGCGGCGGATAGATCGGACATTTTTGACACATTTTTGGGACCAGTGACAATTATACAGCGATCAGTGCTATAAAAATGCACTGATTACTGTATAAATGTCACTGACAGGGAAGGGGTTAACACTAGGGGGCGATTAAGGGGTTAACTGTGTTCCCTATGTGTGTTTCTAACTGTAGGGGGGTGGGACTGTCTAGGAGGAGAGAGAGAGATTGGTGTTCATACATAGTATGTGTGACGGACCTAGCCGGGACACGGGCTGTTGGAGGGGACTGAGTGCGAGCCTGTTGCCTTGTGATTATGGGCCCTGGCATTTGGGGGAACAGTGCTCTTTGAGCTGCAAGCCTGGGACCCCTGAGCTGGTGATACTTGGATTCAGGTCCATGCTGGCCCCCCAATACACATAGAATCTGTATGTGTATTTGGCATTAGCAAGAGACGCTAATGTCATGACTCATGAACTCCAGCCACCTGTGTTATGTAATTGAGTATAGTCTGGCTTGTAGAAGTGTTTCACCTATTGTTGTATGTGCTAATTAACCCTGCAATTGAATGAAGGAGCCCAGTGTTGATTAAGATAATTAGCTCATGCTAATTAGGTTAGGCTTGAGTCATCTGTCAACTGTATATAAGTGTGACATGTCAAATAAAGATTCATTCCTGATGTACCCTACACTGGTGTTGTCTGGTGACTGGGTAAGCTAAGGGGGTCTTGGATTGTGTGGTACCGGACAGAGGAAGCAGTTACGGCGGACATCTTGAGTACGGGGTCCGTCACAATTGGCTGGCAGCGGTGGGATTGTGCTTCCTTGTCGTGAACACATCCAAACCATCACCTGGATCCAAGGCCCGCATAGCAGAGGTACAGATACGTCATCATGGAAGAGGAATTCGGAAGGAGGTTGCGAGAGATGCGGATACAGCACAGAGGATCAGTATCGGTGCAGGTCCTGCTGGGATGGTATGATTCTGTTCGCCTACAACTCTGGAAAGAAGCGCTAGCCTGTGAGCAGCGACACCAGGGAAAAGTTCTCCCCTCCATCCATGTAAGGTACTGGTCGCAGTATGAAGTACGATTGCTGTTATTGGGGGAACAACCGAAGCAGGAGTGGACAGCTGAGTTAAGCAGGCTGATCCGGGCAGAAATGCGTTTGGACGAGAGCTACAGAGCCCTCCGGTGGTATGTAGCCCAAGTGTGCCCGTGGACAGCGGATGACAGGCCCACGGAAGGCTTTGATTATAATGGCCTGGGATTGTTGTACTGGAGGCTGTCCGAGGACCCCGACTTTGGGAGTGATCTGGAGTGGCGTTTGGAGGAAATAATGGAGCACAGAGAGCAAAGATTGAACGTCTCGGAAGTGCTCTGGGCACAGGAAGATTTGGAGTTCCTGGCCGCTCAGGAATAGGAGCTGGAGATCGCCTACATACAGCTGCTAGACTCTGCTCAGCAGCAGGGTGGGGCTCCCTTTGCCTGGGACTATCAGGAAATACCAGCAGACAGCTCTGAAATCCTGGCTGAAGAGTCGGCGATGTGGCATAGTAACAGAGTGCTTTGCCCACCTGCCCCCGCAGCTATGGACGCGGAGGTCTTATGGCGGATGCAGGAAGTGCTGACAACAGGGCAGAGCTCTGCTAACCTCTGCCCAGCACCGATGGCATCTTCTAGGTTCCACGGACAGGTGGTGAACCTCTATCCCCAGCCATCAGTTGTAGAGACTGGGGATTTAATAGACTTTTCTGCTGAGGAAAAACAACCTCATGAGCCTCCATCCGAAGAGCTGGTATTAGGGCCAAACTTCACTGAGCTCTGCCCAGCACCAACGGCAGTATCCGTGGAGTTACAAGGAACTTCTCCAGCTGAAGCGCAGGTCACCGGACAGAGGGTCCAAGACCTCTGCCCCACACCGGTGGCAGTTATGGAGGCTCAGGGTGAGAAGGTGGCGATCACTTCCCAGCAGCAGATACAGGGGGAGAAGAGAGAGGAGGTGTTTGTTGTCCCTCCTCAACAGTCGGCCAGGGTGGAGAAAGCGGTCTTTCCTCCCCAGCAAAGATCCGTGCACCTGGGAGACAATACCACAGACATGTCATCCCAGCGGCCAGATGAGGGAATGGAAAAGGAAGCAGCCGGCTCCCCTTCCCAATGGCAGCTACACAATTTGGGAGTGGAGGAAGCCAGCCTCCTGCCCCAACGGTTAACCAGAGCGGAGGATGTGGAGTCCCCAGCAGAAGTGCTGGCAACAGGGCAGAGTGCTACCCACCTCTGTCCAGCACCAGCAACAGCTGCGGAGTTCCAGGGAGCTGGGGCAGTCGGCCTCTCTCCCCAACAGTTAGCTGGAGGAGATGATGTAGGGAAGCTCCTACAACAACCTGAACTGCTGACAACGGAACAGAGCGCTGCTGGCCTCTGCCCGCAACTAAAACAGGACAGATTCCCTGTAAAGGTGGATGGGAATGCAGTCTCCACCAGTATAACCCAGGGATGCTGGGTGGTCGGCCCAGATCCCCAACAGCAGGATGGAGTGAGCCCAGTCCCCCTGTCTTCTCTCCAGCGGCTGAAAAGACTCCAGGGAGAAGGGCCAGTCCAGGCCTCTCCCCAGCGGCAGATATGTTCTTTGAGAGAGGCAGAGGTTGGCTGGGTGAGTGCTCTGTTTGAAACAATTTGTTTGGGGTACTGTGTGGGTACAGGCATTAGAGCACTGGAACCACTGACTAACTTCGGAGTCAACCCGTCTGGGGTCTCCTCCTGTGTTAGTCTCCTGCCGAAAGGGGAGAAATGTGACGGACCTAGCCGGGACACGGGCTGTTGGAGGGGACTGAGTGCGAGCCTGTTGCCTTGTGATTATGGGCCCTGGCATTTGGGGGAACAGTGCTCTTTGAGCTGCAAGCCTGGGACCCCTGAGCTGGTGATACTTGGATTCAGGTCCATGCTGGCCCCCCAATACACATAGAATCTGTATGTGTATTTGGCATTAGCAAGAGACGCTAATGTCATGACTCATGAACTCCAGCCACCTGTGTTATGTAATTGAGTATAGTCTGGCTTGTAGAAGTGTTTCACCTATTGTTGTATGTGCTAATTAACCCTGCAATTGAATGAAGGAGCCCAGTGTTGATTAAGATAATTAGCTCATGCTAATTAGGTTAGGCTTGAGTCATCTGTCAACTGTATATAAGTGTGACATGTCAAATAAAGATTCATTCCTGATGTACCCTACACTGGTGTTGTCTGGTGACTGGGTAAGCTAAGGGGGTCTTGGATTGTGTGGTACCGGACAGAGGAAGCAGTTACGGCGGACATCTTGAGTACGGGGTCCGTCACAGTATGAACACACGATCTGTCTCCTCTCCCCTGAAAGAACCAGGATATGTGTGTTTACACACACAGATCCAGATTCTCGCTCTGTCGCCCCCACCGGGCACAGACAACAGCCCCTGACACACGCTGTGTGGCCAAAAGGTGAAGTGATGTAAGGTAACGTAGTTTTGCCCAGCCATGCCATTCTGCCGCAGTGAAACTGCGACGGCTGGTCAGCAAGCGGTTAAAACGTACACATAACTCTTTGGCTTCTGAAGCCATGCTGCACGCCCCCTTTTTTGACTTGAAGACAGAATGAAGTTTTGTTTTTTAGCAATAATGCCTAAGGTCATAAAGAGAGTAAGGGCAGAAAATAGAAGCATAGATTTAGGTTTGGTTCAGACTTGTGTAGTGTGTTTAAAACATGATAACAGGCATTACATCGTATAACACATTTCAAATAAAGGTCTGCCAGCACACCGGATCACGGCAAAAACCTCCACCTGACTCTTTTGTGGTAATGCAATGCGCAGCACCATATAGTATTGTATTACAGTGCAGGCGCATTGATTTAGTGCACACCCCATACACTGATGCACGTTACTACAACACAACAATGTGAACATGGCCCGAAAGTGTATGCAAAGCCAAAATACTTTTTGCTGTTTTAGTTTTAAAATAGGGGGGATTAGCAACCCCATCAAGATTTTATGGCTGTTCATTTAACTTCTGGGGAGATTCAGTCCCTCTATTTGCCCTAGTAACCACTATCACAGGAATGAAAGTAAGGAAAACGGCGTCCCAGAAGGGCCGCTCTCGTGAGCCCGCAGGGGCACGCAGCGCGCGATCGCGCAACACGGCGCGGCCCCAATCTCTGTAAAGAGCCGCATCTACAGCTCTTTAACCATGTGATCGGCTGTGTCCAATCACAGCTGGTAACATGTAAACAAGGAAGTGACGGTAATTGTCTCTCCTCACCTCACACTGACAGAGTGTGAGGAGAGGAGAGCCGATCAGCAGCATCTCCTCACAGGGGGACATGTAGGAATGTAATCAGGGCACTGATCATCAGTGCCAAGATTACAATAGTGCAACACAGTGGCAGCAATTAATGCCCACCACTGCCCACAAGTGCCACCAATCAGTGCCCATTAGCGATGCCAGTCAGTGCTGGCAATCAGTGCCACCTATCAGTGCTGCCTATCAATGCCCATCACTGCTGTCAATCGATGCCCATCAGTAATGCCCATCAGTGCTGCCCATCAATGCCCACCAGTGCTGCCTATCTGTGCCCACCAGTGCCACCTATCAGTGCCCACCAGTGCCGCCTATCAGTGCTCATCAGTGTCACCTATCAGTGCCCATAAGTGCGGAATATTAGTGCCTCCTCATTAGTGCCACCTAATCAGTGCCCATAAGTGCAACCTCATAAATGCCCATCAGTGCTGCCTCATCAGCGCACATCAGTGAAGGTGAAAAATTACTTAGTTACAAAATTTACCGACAGAAAAAAGTAAAAAAAAATATATATTTTTTCTAAATTTTTGGTCTTTTTTTTGTAAAAAATTTAAAAAACTTAGCAGTGATTAAATACCACCAAAAGAAAACTCTATTTGTGTGAAGAAAATGATAAAAAAAATGTGTTTAGATACAGTGTTGTACGACCGCGCAATTGTCATTCAAAGTGCGACAGCGCTGAAAGCTGAAAAAAGGCTTGGGCAGGAAGGGGGTGTAAGTGCCTAGTAGGCAAGTGGTTAATGGGGACATTTGTCGCCGTAACAATTGCAAAGAGAGTTTCTTCACAATGGAAAGATTTCTGTTGTTATCAATATTTTCTTTTTAAAGACCTACAACACCTACAGACATTTTTGGGATCTCTAAGGCAGTGGTTCTCAACCTCCGTCCTCCAAGTACCCCCAACGGGCCATGTTTTCAAGTTTTCCATTACTTTGCACAGCTACTTTAAATCAATCTCAATGACATGGTATTGATAAGTAGAGGTCGACCAATATGGGTTTTTCTCTGGCCGATACCGATGCCGATATTTAGAAATCACGGCGGCCGATGGCCGATATATGATGCCGATTTTTTTTTGGGGGGGCGATTTTTTTTTTTTTTCCTCCATCTCAAAAAATCAAAAATTTCACACTGAGGCGTTTTTCAGGTGCTTTTGGGCTAAAAATAGCGCCTGTAAAGTGCCTGCAAAATGGCTCCCCTGCAGTCTCAGTGTGAAAGCCCGAGTGCTTTCACACTGAGGAGATGCGCTGGCAGGATGTTAAAAAAAAGTCCTATGGAGCGGTGTACACCGCTACTCCTGCCCATTGAAATGAATGGGCACTGCTGTTAAAGCGCCTGCAAAGCGATTCGGCAGCGTCGCCAGATGGGTGCATTTAACCACTTCCTCGGACGCTAGCTGGGTTATAATCGCCCCGCTAGCAGCCGAATAGCACCGCTAAAATGACAGTAAAGCACCGCTAAAACTAGCAGCGTTTTACCGTCAATGCCTGCCCGCTCCAGTGTGAAAGCAGCCTTAATTAATAAGTGATTCAGAAAAATTCTTACATTTTATTAAACAAAACAAAACCTCCAATCAGTTCACTTATATGTATAATTTAGATAACAAAAAATATATATATATTAAATACACAAAAACAGGTAATCAAAACTTTGACGAAAAAAATGGGCTAACTTTGCTGTTTTTTAGTTTTTTTTTTAATCATTAGTGTATTTTTTCCCAAAAAATTGCGTTTGAATGACCGCTGCGCAAATACCGCTTTTTTATTCCCTAGGGTCTCTGCTAAAAAAAATATATATCATTTTTGGGGGTTCTAAGTGATTTTCTAGCAGAAAATACAGGATTTTTACTTGTAAGCAACAAGTGTCAGAAAAGATTTAGGCTTTAAAAGCGCCGCCGTAGCGGCGCTTTTTGGGAAGGAGCGGTATAGGAGCGGTGAACACACTTCTCCACATGGCCTTGAATTCATTGATAAGAAACATTGTATCATTTTCTCACACTTGGCAGTCTGCCCAGACAAGTTACAAGACGCTTCAGGGAAAACTTCAGGCAACTTGCATTAACTTCTATCGGAAGTCATTTGCAAGTCCCGCTGAAGTTTTAAAACCGGCCTTTTTTAGCAGCACAATCGGCCGATGCCGATTAATTAAAAAACACCAAATATCGGCCGATATATCGGTCGACCTCTATTGATAAGAGCTATTTTATCTAAGGGAAGTTCCCAAAACATGACCCGTTGGGGGTACTTGAGGACTGAGGTTGAGAACCACTGCTCTAAAGTGTGCAGATACTCATTCAACCAGAGCAACTACTTTAATGATGACTTTACAGGAGAAATACAGCAAATATAGAGAACAATCTTAACAAATTTGTACAGCACATGGCAACACTGCAAAAACTACCATGAAATCTAGATCAGCATAAAACTCCAAACATCAGAACAATATAGTACATAATGCTTTTAATAATTGCCCTTGATCATTTCATTTCATTTCATACCCCTTAATGGGCATACTACGTTATAAATATGTTTATCGATTACCCCAGATTAATATACTGAACTATTCTGGATTATTTTACAAAGAAATATGAAGAATAGATTTTTAGAAGGAGAAAAATGTAACTGTAACAGGAAATGGCCAGCACATCAAGAATGCAAACTTGTGGTCAGCAGCCCAGAAGTACAAAAGAATGTTCTCTATGGTAAAAAGGAATGTGGCCATTCTGATAAGAAAACTGTTGGAAATGTGTTGTCTGCATGAATCGCCTATTAAACTTCAAGTTTACAACATAGAAATAATTACTAACAGTTTAATTATTTTAAAAGGGCTACCAGATGCATAGAATGTTTTTTTTTTTTTTTTTAACTTTATCAGTTTTACGCACAGATTGAATAAGCATTTTCTTTCCAGCCTTCACCTATAGCAGCTGCATTTTCTATAGAAATAGTTACATTTACTGGCAATTTCATATCACAGAATTTAAAGAAAAACTTTCACAACCTCTCACGCACTATGGACTAAAATAATGGACAAATAAACGACTGGCCAGGAGAGTTTGGAGAGCAGCTTGGATCTGGCAGGAGCATGACCATGAGTATAAGACTTAAAGTGATTGTAAATGATCACCTTGTAAAACAACCCATTCAGTTTAAAATAGAAATGAAAGGCAAAACATTTTTGTATAGATATATAAATACATTATAAATATTATAGTTATAAATATTTATAAGTGATCACATTCCTTCTGTTCTCAGCTGCATAAGAGCTGGGGGGGAGAAGAAGCAGCACTACACTGAGCTTCCCAGTGAATGGCTGTGCAGCGGGGGCGTATTAAGACAGGCCTGATCATTGAAGGAGAGTACATTAATTTCCCAGTGTAGCTCAATAACTGACCATGGTGTGTTCAGTTTTTAATAGGAAAGCAGAGGGACTGGCAGGAACACCAGGGATTTCACATAAAGGAAGCAATACAAAGAGAACAGGAGACTTTCTCATACAAGTACATGATACAGCAGGCATATACCAGAATATGAAGTGTTGGTAACAAATGCGTTAAGCTGGCCATACACTTTTAATAACAGATTCTTTCATCCATGTAATACAGCATGAAAGAACGTATCCCCCTGCTGGGCTATTGTATTCTGACAACTACCAGTGGCTGTCAGAATACCCGAACAACAGTTGCATGTGATTTGATTTTTCAATAGAAACATGTCGGGTGGGAGGGGCTGACAGGGACATCTACTAAGCAAATTTCACCAGGTTCATCTGGAACTGGCCGAAATTTGAACAGTGTAAGGCCTGCTTTAACCACTTCAGCCCCGGATCAATTTGCAGCCAAAGGACCAGGCCCCTTTTTGCGATTCGGCACTGCGTCGCTTTAACTGACAATTGCGTGGTTGTGCGAGGTGGCTCCCAAACAAAATTGGCGTCCTTTTTTTCCCACAAATGGAGCTTTCTTTTGGTGGTGTTTGATCGCCCCTGTGGTTTTTATTTTTTGCGCTATAAACAAAAATAGAGTGACAATTTTGAAAAAAATGCTATATTTTTTACTTTTTGCTATAATAAATATCCCCAAAAAATATATAAAAAAACATTTTTTTCCCTCAGTTTAGGCCGATACGTATTCTTCTACATATTTTTGGTAAAAAAAAATCGCAATTAGCGATTATTGATTGGTTTGTGCAAAGGTTATAGCGTTTACAAAATTGGGGATAGTTTTATAGACTTTTTATTAATATTTTTTTTTACTAGTAATGGCGGCGATCAGCGATTTTTATTGTGACTGCGACATTATGGCGGACACATCGGACATTTTTGACACATTTTTGGGACCATTTTCATTTATACAGAAATCAGTGCTATTTAAATGCACTGATTCCTATGTAAATGACACTGGCAGTGAAGGAGTTAACCACTAGGGGGCGGGGAGGGGTTAAGTCTGTGTGTGTGTGTGTTTTTTTTTTTTACAGTAGGGGGGCGTGGGTTTACGTCTGACGTCACTGATCGGCTTTCCCAATGACAGGGAACAGCCGATCAGTGACAGGCAGTGTAGGAAGCACGAGGGGAAAGGTTTGTTTACACAGACCTCTCCCCGTTCTTCAGCCCTGTGACCCGATCGCGGGACACCAGCGGCGATCGGGTCCGCTGGTCCCGCGGCCGCGGTCACAAAGCTCAGGACCGGGTTGTTAGCGCGCCGCCGGCGGCGCACGTGCGAGCCACGGCTGGGTTTTTAAAGGGCCACGTACAGGTACGTGATTGTGCCCAGCCGTGCCATTCTGCCGACGTATATCGGCGTGAGGCGGTCCTTAAGTGGTTAAGAGGGATGAAAGGGGGAAAGAGGATCATTCAAGGAAACTATACTAAAAGTACAATAAGGTTTCAGATTTCCTATTCACAACATTGGCAATCAGTACAATTTTTACTGGTCATGTGGCAAACTTATATACTTAAAAATTACCTAAAATACTTGAAAAAGAACATATACGATGACAAGCAAACCAGCATTTGACATTTATTTTATATCAAGTCAGATTCCCACTCTCTATCCACTAACATGCTCCTCATTCTCTTCCTTCTCACATCAGTGTCTTCTATCCTCAAATTATCCTTACCTCACCCTCACCCTCACTCCTACCCTCTCCCTACTACTGCACCCATCATCTCCTGCATTTGCTGCATCCACATGCTGACATAAACACCAGGGCCACTAGACACGTGTGCTCATGCACATCCCACTCCCATCTTGCCTTCCTCGCCCTCCTCCTTCTCTAAAGCCCCATACACACGCGCGGATTATCCGAGGACCAGGTCCGTCGGATCATGTCCGTCATACTTTGTCCGATGTTGGTTTTGCGTACACACGGTCGGACAAAGTTGCCGGAAAATCCGATCATTCTGAACGTGGTGACGTTTGTTGCGTACGACGGGACTACGTAGAGGCTAGTAGCCAATAGCTTTGGTCTTGTAATGTGATCTGAGCATGCGTGGCACTTTGTCCGTCAGGAATTCGATACACACGATCGGATTTGGTGTGATCGGACTTTGTTGTCGAAAAATCTATCCAGCAGGAGATAGGACTTTGTCCGTCGGACAATCCGATGGAAACTGTCCGATGGTGCCTACACATGGTCGGATTTTCCGACAACATTGTCCGATAGGACAGAATCCATGGGAAAATCCGACCATGTGTATGGGGCTTTAGTCTCAGGTGACATTTCTCCTAATCCGGGTCCGCCATTTTCCAACTGCAAGCCACATATCCAATACCCCTCCTCCTCTGGCAACCACCGCAATCCACTTAGTTTAGTTTCTATCCCCCTGCTTCATCAAAGCAGCACACCAATCTCATGCGCCCTTTGGAACGCCTGCTCCATCTGTAACAAGCTAACATCTATACATGACCTTTTCATCTCTCATGGCTTTAACATACTCGCCATAACCGAAACCTGGCTTCAAAATTTTGACTCAGCTTCTCCTGCTGCCCTCTCCCATGGTGGCCTCCATTGGACTCACTTCCCTAGACCCAACAGACAGAAAGGAGGTGGAGTTTGATTCCTTCTAACCCCACAAAGCACCTTCCAAGTCCTTCCTATGCCTCCCTCTCTATCCCTCTCTTCTTTTTCGAGATGCACTGTATTCGTCTGTTTTCTCCTATTTCTCTGAGGATTGCAGCAATTTATCGGCCTCCTGGACCAGTATCGCGCTTTCTTGATGACTTTGCTGCCTGGCTACCCTACTTTCTCTCCTCTGAAATACCCATGATCATTCTTGGTGACTTCAACATTCCTGTCAATGTTAACAGCCCAACTACAGCTAAACTTCTCGACTTAACCTCATCTTTTGACCTAACCCAATGGACACGTACTTCCACTCACTCCAATGGTAATACCCTTGATCTTGTATTCTCCCATCTCTGCCACCCTGGCAACCTCACAAACACCCCCTTTCCTCTCTCTGATCACAACCTCAATAGTTTTATTGCCTCCAACCACCCATCTCTCCAAGCAGCAAACAATTACTTGTAGAAACCTTCGCCACTTTAACCCTTCTCTTCTCTATTATGCTTCTGACCACCTATATGATATAATCTCTTCCCTGTCCTCTACTGACCTGGCCACCTCTGTTTACAACAGTTCACTCTCATCATCACTAGATGCACTTGCTCCTCTAACCACACGCAGAATCCGTCCCCGACCGCTACAACCCTGGCAAACTGACAACACTAGAAATCTCAAGAGACATTGTCGTGCTCTTGAACGACTGTGGCGTAAAACCAAATGCCTGCAAGACTTCACTCTATATAAATCTGCCCTTCTAAAATATAATTCCTGCCTCCATGCTGCCAAACAGCACCAAGCTCCTCATTCACTCCCTTGTTATCTCTCGCCTTGACTATTGCAACTCCCTTCTCATAGGCCTGCCTCTCCATAGGATATCCCCTCTTCAGTCTATCATGAATGCTGCTGCCAGACTTATCCACCTTACCAACCACTCAGTGTCTGCCAACCCGCTCCTCCAATCCCTACACTGGCTCCCAATCACCCAGCAAATTAAATTCAAAATACTAACCACAATACTAAGCCCCGAGCTACATCACCAATCTTGCCTCCAAATATCATCCAAATCGTCCTCTCTGCTCTTCTCAAGACCTCCTACTCTCAAGCTCTCTTGTCTACTCCTCCCATGCTTGTCTCCAGGATTTATCCAGAGCCTCTCCCATCCTCTGGAACTCGCTACCTCCACCGGTCCGGCTATTCCCTACTCTTGCTACCTTCAGGGGATCCCTGAAAACTCATCTCTTCAGGAAAGCCTATCACGTCTCCAACTAATCTTCTACCACTTCCATCAGCTCATTCCCCACAGTTACAACCTTTTGTACCACCTGCCCCACCCTATTAGATTGTAAGCTCTTCTGAGCAGGGCCCTCTTAATCATCTTTTATTCTATTGTATTCTAACTGTATTGTTTCCTTTTTATATTGTAAAGCGCTGCGTAAACTGTTGGCGCTATATAAATCCTGTATAATAATAATAATAATATACACACAGATACTGAAAAGCACAATATTTACAACATTATGTTTGTCAGGTGTAGTTTATACTAAAATAACTAAAAACAATACAAAAAAAATCTAAAAATAATTTTCTATGATTCCTGAAGGTTATAGAAAGAGATAAATTGCTAATTAAATATTTTATATCAAACATAAACATGCATGTACACTTACCTAAAGACAAACAAGAGTGACTTGTACTAATAAGAAATACAAAAATAAATAGCTGTCCCAACATTTTACGGACCTGTCAAAAAAAACAAAAAAAAACAGAATTAAGTATTTTTAGTTGCCTACACCATAACATATTCCAATATACTAATCCACATTTACACCATTTAAGAAGACAGTGCAGAGAGAGTAGTATTGTAGAGCTTGCAGTGAACCACCTCTCTTAACCAATGTACAGTTTACCTGAACTAGAGTAATGACAGATACACTGAATCATCATATGAATTAAATAACTTCCTATTGATTAATGAAGGCTTGAAAGTAAGCATAAAAATATTACATCTGAGGATAAGCATTTCAAAAAATGTTTCCCTTCCCTTTGTTACTTGTGCGTGGACTTTCTAAGACAAGGGGAATTCTAGACCATTTATGCCACAGTCTTCATGTGATGATTTGTCCTTGTTTGCGCTATATCACATTCCAGAGATCAATAATTAAAGCTTGGCACAAAAATACTTAGAATGATTAATGTAATGAAAGGGGAATTCCCCTAAGTCAACAAGCCCAGAAATAGCATTACCCAGTGTGAGAAGATCATTTGAATGGGGTGGGGCAGCTTTGTAGGAATTATAACTCAATAAAAACCATGGGAATGTATCCCGAAATAGTAACCTTAAATAAAACACCAACCAACTGAAGTGGAGTATAATTGGCCGCGGCTTTTATTATTGGTATAATTTAATTCATATAAACATGAAAACATTCCTAGATATACATGAATCCAGAAATAACTTATTCACTCAAACCATATTTCAGTAATCAATATTACCATAAGCAACCCAGTCACTAAAACTCAGGTTGACGACCATCATAACAATTTATATTACCATACCCCTTTAACTATAAGGGGTGGCACCAATAAACCACATAATATCCTCAGGCCGCGAAGAAAGAAGGGGGGAGTGGGAGCTCACAGGTGGGGTCTTGATGAACTGGCACCAGGTGCTTGTTGCACACCCTTATATAGCCTTTTTTGACCCTTCCAGAATGTTCTGAGTGGTCATGTGATCTAGCCTTTCTAGAATAATCCTAAAGGTCAGCTGACCTAATCTCAGGGGTCAGCTGACTCCACCCTGCTACCTGACATCTTATTGGTTACCTGTCCTTTCACCTTTAATTTTGAAACCAGGCCCGCCCACTTATTCCAGCTGCCTGCTAATTACCTAGGGAAACTTGAAACCTCTCTTCTGTCCCATTCCCATGTGCAGGGGGGCCTTAAGACAGACCCCCCTGCTCTCATTCCAACCTGAATTAAATTTAGGAGCACAAAGTCTTAACTTATAAGAAAAAGAGATCCTCCACTGCAAAGCCACACTCCCCCTTGAGATGGTTGCCGGACTAAAAGGAAGCCATCTGTGCTCTAAGCACACCAGAGAAGAGATACTCAGCCACACACCAATGACATCACAGATAACAGGAAAACTTCATTCCACAGTGCCAGAAAGACAGTCCCTGTCCATGAAGCACCCATGGAAGAGGTCTACGACTAAATCTTTGCTGGTGAAAAGTCTCAAAGTGGGTGTTTTATGGACAGGGACAGTTTTTTTGGCTCTGTGGAATAAAGTTTTGTGACGTTGTTGGTGTGCAGCTTCCTTAAATGAAAAGTTTAATTTTGTGATATTTAAACAGATGTAAAACAGGTTGGTAGGGTATACACTGGTGACCACTTACATTTTGAACTTTATGCAAAATACTTTTTATTAAATAGGTTTTGAGAGTGGTCACATGAATGCTCTCTGTCCTCTACTATGCAGGCAAAGGCTAGGGGCGGAATTGGGCTGCAGCAGAACATTGCTTGTCCTTGTTGGCTGACACTGTTCCTTGCCAGAGTCACTATCAACCAGAAAAAAAGCATGTACTGGCTGGACAAGATTACATGTAGGCAGTGGCGTAGCGTGGGGGGTTCAGGGGGTGCCGTGGCCCCGGGCGCGACATTTAGGGGGCGCCAGTATGTGTCACTGGCTGCCTCCTCCTAATTTCAAGTTCCTGTGTTCCCCGTGCTCCGGCTGCCAAGTTAAGTGTCCGGCGCCCTGTGATTGGGCGCATGGGGGTCATGTGAGGCGTAGGGCTGGCCTATCCAAAATCGCTCCTGAAGTCCTGCCTCCGCACTTGACCCCCCATACGCCCAATCACAGCGTGCCGGCCAGACATTGAACATGGCAGCTAGAGCGCAGGGGAGACAAGCAAAAATCGGAGCCGCTGCTGTCTTCTCCTCCTCCTCCGGACCGATGCAGGCCAAGACAAGAAGGTGAGTGAGACTCCCTAGTGAGAGTCTTGCCCCCGGGGGGGGGGGGGCTGCAAGCAGGTCAGTGTAGTGTAGTACAGTATAGTGGACAGTATAGTGGTCAGTGTAGTGGACAGTATAGTGGACAGTATAGTGCAGTGGTCAGTATAGTGGACAGTGTAGTGTAGTGGACAGTGTAGTATAATGGTCAGTGTAGTGTAGTGGACCATAAAGTATAGTATAATGTTCAGTGTAGTGTAGTGGACAGTTTAGTATAGTGGACAGTATAGTGTAGTGGACAGTATAGTGCAGTGGTCAGTATAGTGGACAGTATAGTGCAGTGGTCAGTGTAGTGGACAGTATAGTGTAGTGGTCAGTGTAGTGTAGTGGACAGTATAGTGTAGTGGACAGTATAGTGCAGTGGTCAGTATAGTGGACAGTATAGTGTAGTGGATAGTATAGTGGTCAGTATAGTGTAGTGAACAGTATAGTATAGTGGTCAGTGTAGTGTAGTAAACAGTATAGTGGTCAGTATAGTGTAGTGGACAGTATAGTGAATTTGTCAGTATAGTATAGTGGTCAGTGTAGTAGACAGTATAGTGGACAGTATAGTATAGTGGACAGTATAGTATAGTATAGTGGTCAGTGTAGTGGACAGTATAGTATAGTGGTCATTGTAATTCTCAGTGTAGTGGACAGTATAGTATAGTGGTCAGTGTAGTGTGTAATGGTCAGTAAAGGAATCAGATTGGTCAGTGTTGAAATAAAGTAGGTTAGTGTAGTGGTCATTATAGGAATCAGGTAGGTCAGTACTATTGTATTTGAAGGGACTCGGGGAGTGCTAAAAGTCTGCAGGTTAGGGGGTGCAAATTACTTGCCTTGCCCCAGGTGCTGAGAACCCACGCTACGCCACTGCATGTAGGATGCCGTGTCTTACAATGTAAGCCTGTTGCAGCGCTCACACTATGATGACAATGCCATTAATATATAGCAAACAAGACAATGAGCATGTCACCTTAGCAAGGGAAGCGCTTTTGACTAAATAAATACTTGTAGAGTGAATCTCTTTTTTTTTTTTTTTTAACCTTCATAAATATAAAAAATGCACTGAAAAAATATGCTAAGCAAGTTTAACCACATGCTGACTGCGCTATAGTCGAAAGACGTCTACAGCGCGGTCGGCTTGTTCTAAGTGGACGTCCTACGGACGTCCTCCCAGAAACCCCTGGGGCGCGCACTCGGGAACATCCTCGGGACCCGGCGCATCACGGATCACAGTAAACAGCCACTGATAGCAGCCATTTACCACGTGATCGCTCCGTCAAATGACGGAGCGATCACATGTACACCAACCGGCGTCACGTCATGACGCCGGTTCCTCCCTCCCCCCTCTGTACCGATCGGTAAAGAGAGGAGAGAAGCGGAGAGGGGGAGAGACGGGACCAGCGCTGTGGGCTGGATGTGTAGTGCCGACAGCACTGGTCAATACACTGCCACCACTGTGCAATACTCTGCCACCACTGTGCAATGCTCTGCCACCACTGCAATGCTCTGCCACCACTGCAATGCTCTGCCACCACTGTGCAATACTCTACCAATACTGTGCAACACTGTAATACTCTGCCAATACTCTGCCAATACTCTGCAATAATTTTTAATAGAAACAAAGAATTTTTTTTTTTTTTTTTTTACCGAATTTTCTGTATTTTTTGATTTATAGCGCAAAAAATAAAAAACCCAGCGGTGATTAAATACCACCAAAAGAAAGCTGTATTTGTGTGAAAAAAAAGGACACAAAATTCATTTGGGTACAGTGTTGCATGACGGAGTAATTGTCATTCAAAGTGTGAGAGCACCGAAAGCTGAACATTGGTCTGGTTAGGAAGGGGGTTTAACTGCCCAGTGGTCAAGTGGTTAAAGGCACAAAACCAGCTGCATATTATTGTATGTACTATGAGTTTTTGAAACAGAGAGCACAGCAGAAGGTGATTCCTTTCAGACTTTGTCTCTAATTTAAAAGCCTGTATTCCACAATAGAAAGCAAAGCGATATGTAGTATGAGCCACTCTTGACTCATTAAACTTTGTGCGTAATCTCTATGAACACAAAAGTCATTAGGATTATCGGGGTGAACTTGTAAACAGGAGCCTGTCAACTTTCTGGGAATAGTAAAATATGAATTATTTAATCAAATTTAAAATGTTAGTCACTGGGAAAGTAGTCTTGGAATAATTAAAAAAATGGCAAACCTGTGGCTATCAAAGCAGGGATATATCCATGAGCAACAGTTGTATTTATAAAAAGAATTCACATTTGGTCAGTGAAAGGGCATGTACATTCATTCTGTGTGAATGGGACAAATGTTTTTTTTTTCTGTGCTGATGTTTTACGTTCCCATACATCCCCATAAAAGCTTTATCATGAAGATGTACTTGGGTGCTCAAAAGCAGAGCTCTTTGGATATCTGGAGTGAGTAATAGGGCTCGTTCACTTGGGTGTCTAAATGTCCACATTAGAATCAGGATGGATTTGATTTAAATCAAGTTGATTTAAATCCTAATTTTTTGAAAACCCCTCCTTGGCCCCTCTGACATTAGTGTCCCCAGGGGGGTGTCTAAAAGTCCGGACCTGGCTGGTGGAGGTGGGAGGCGGCGATCGGCAGCTATATGGTGTCCACAGGCAGGGGGATCTCCCTGGGGCTATAGATTTGATTTATCCCGTCGCCCAAGAGCAACTGGAATCATAACTGATCACATGTGCAGCATCATGCAGTTGAAGATTAGACAGAGACCAAGATGGCAGTGCTCAAAAGCAGAGCTCTTTGCAGGATCTTCTGCTAGCTCTGCCAGCAAGAACCTGCATTCTGTGCAGAAATTATGCCTGTGTGAATGAAGCCATAAAAAACTAAATTCCCAAATTTGCAGAAAATTCATAAGTCGATTTTTGTTTTATTGCTGTCTCAGAGATAACTACATCCCCATTTCTTCTTTGGGTATCACAACTACAGAAGTGAAAGCAAGAGAAGCAGAAAAAAAAAAACAATATTAACCACTTCAGCCCCGGACCAATTGGCAGCCAAAGGACCAGGCCCCTTTTTGCGATTCGGCACTGCGTCGCTTTAACTGACAATTGCGCGGTTGTGCGATGTGGCTCCAAAACAAAATTGGCGTCCTTTTTTTCCCACAAATAGAGCTTTCTTTTGGTGGTATTTGATCGCCCCTGCGGTTTTTATTTTTTGCGCTATAAACAAAAATAAGAGCAACTGTCATCTCTGTCCTGCAGCGGCTTCTCCTCTGACCTGCTTTTGACTCACCGACAGTCCCATTCACTTTAATGGGACGGCTAGTAATGCGGCAGTGACACAACAAGGTGAGAGACGTGTCGGCAGCAGGTGAGTGTTTTGTATCTTAATGCATAGAATTCATTAAAGCGTAGTTCCACCAAAAAATAGAACTTCCGCTCATTGTACTCCTCCCCCCCCTCTGTCACCTTTCGGGGGGGGGGGGACAGGATACCTGTCTTTCACAGGTATCCTGTTCCCACTTCCGGGACCCTCAGCAGCGGGTATTGACGTCACAGCGAGGCTCCCTCCTCCTCCTTCCCTGGCTGCCGGGCCAGTAGGAGAGAGGAGCGGCGCCTCGTGCATGCGCAGTAGGGTTCCCGGCGTGAAGTCATAAGGCTACACTGACGGATTCCATTACTCGCAATGGAGGCGACAGCACCCGAAAGCTAATGGAAACATCAGCTGCGGTGCCGACATCGCTGGACTCCAGGACAGGTAAGTGTTTGTTTATTAAAAGTCAGAAGCTGCAGTATGTGCA
The DNA here is from genome assembly GCA_028564925.1 of Lithobates sylvaticus. Classification (NCBI taxonomy): domain Eukaryota; kingdom Metazoa; phylum Chordata; class Amphibia; order Anura; family Ranidae; genus Lithobates; species Lithobates sylvaticus. The sequence goes on along the minus strand of CM053027.1, from coordinate 384,485,554 downwards.
GCAGCTGGCTTTTAATTTTTGCAGCGGTGGGCGAACCTCCGCTTTAAGATAAAAAATCTTCTGACTTTACAACCACTTTAACTCTTCCCCACTACATCGAAAGCATAAAAAAAAATTGTGTTTGTACAAGAAATTACCTCTAGGTAAATATGAAAAACACAAATGAACACACCTATGGAATTATAAATAAATCATCATTTGACCTGGAATGCAGTCTCTGTATAGAAGGGCTGAAGTGTAAGAGGAAGAAGCAGTCCACAACAGCATTCTTAGTAGATATCACTTTAAATGAGTGGGCGTCTGTCTGCTGCCATAGGATGTGTCAGGAAAGGAAAATTACGGAAACGTGAGTATACAATTTTCAGTTTTCCTGTCGCATCATGGCAGCACACACACTGGGAAATAACTCGCTACACGGGTGGGTGCTTAGAAGATATTTATTTTTATGGAAAATTTTGCTTGAATAATTGATCTTCCAAACTGGACAGTCGTTAATTGCGCAGGGTCTATTCTGTAACGCGACATGAATGTGGTTTTTAATGACCAAGTTGCTGCCTTGCATATTGTCTCTGGAGACACCCTACAATATGCTGCCCAAGAGGTTGCCACTGCCCTGGTAGAATGAGCCTTCAGGTCATCTGGTATTGGGAGGTGTTGCACTGCGTATGCTTGTCCTTGAAAAAGCTGTCTGACCTCTTTTAGCGCCGTGAGGTATAATAAGAAGATTTTCTGCCTTTCTGAATGGGCTAGTTTCCAAGTATGCAGAGATAATAGTCTTGATATCCAATGGGTGTGGATTTCCCTGGCTAGTGAGAAATGCTGGTAGGTTGATTTCTGGATTGAAGTGGAAAGCAGATGCTACTTTAGGTATGAACTGTTCCGAAGGTTTAAGTATGATTCTATCAGGGTAGAAGACCAGATGAGGTTCTTTTATCAAGAGAGCTTGTAGCTCGGATAGGTTATGGCAACTAGAAAAGTTACCTTCAGAGTTAAATCCCATAAGGATATCGACTGTATGGGAAAAAAGGGAGTTTTCGACAGGGCCTCCAAAACTATGGATAGATCCCATGTAGGTAATTTTGGTTTCCATGGCGGTCTTATTTTTAAGCATGCTCTTTGGAATTGTATTATGAGGGGATTTGAAGCCCATCTGATTACCATCATGGCCGATAACATAAATGAAAAGGTGCAGCGCTAAACGCACAAAAATGAAAAGCAATTAAATAATGTCCATAAACAATCCAATGGTGTCTTCAGTAGTGATGACAGAGGCATACGCATGCAGGTGACAACGTGAAAGAAAACCTCCACCACAGATGCAATGGCCGCTCACCTCACCGAGTGGACCCTTTGATCATAGAGGGTCACTAGAACCTTCCCACCAGGGGTTAAATAATAACGATCCACTGGAGAAGTACGTCACACTTAGCAGATATGCCGGATAGATATCAGTCAGTCCTCACGAAAATTCAATCCCATATCGCCATCAATCATGTAAATATAAAATTTGAACAACCATAGTGCTCTCTGCTTATGAAACAATTTATTGAATAAAAAAAGGATAATAAAACTCACAAAGAGAGCACCTATATCCCGGTGCTTGGAGGATACAGCATATAAAGAAATGCACAGATAGGGCTGCGGGTGGTGTCATCATGGCCGATAAAGCAGAGACTTGAACCTTTAGAGTGTTGGAACCTAGACCTCTTTCTAGGCCTAATTGCAGAAATTTGAGAACTGTTGATACTGTAGGTGACAGTGGATCCCAGGATTGTTGCTGTGCGAATGCTGTAAACCTTTGCCACACTCTATTGTAAGTGCTGTTAGTTGATTTCTTCCTAGCCTATTGTAAAGTAGCTACCACTCTAATTGAACAGCCTTGATCTAGTAGCCTCTCCCTTTCAATTTCCATGCCATGAGGTGTAGTCTTTCCGGTGCTGGATTTGTATTTTATCTTTAAATAGGCTATTCATTTTTATCTTGCTATTTTTTGTCTGGAGCTTTTCTTTATACATACTGACTGTAAAAGCAAGTTATTCAGCTGTAATTTAGATCTTGCAACATAAAGATACCAGCCATCTGTCAACTGCGTCATTGTCACCCTGTTGACATCACCCTGTTTACCTTACTATAACGTATGTAAGTTGAAGTTCAGGTTTAGGATAGTGATGCACTTAAATTACTACACACTATACTTAAACCTGACCTGTTTTGCAAGCAGGATAATGTGTTGGTGGCTCTACACACCCAGTTGCCTTCAGAGATGGAAAATCTGAAGCACATGGAGCAATGCCAGTAATTTGTGCATAAAAATATCTACACTAGCTTACTGATCACTTGGAATTCCTAGTCTAAAACACACACTTTTTCAGGTTATGTAACTAAACTTGTTTAGATCCATCTGTGTTAGGTGACTGATAGTGGCTATAGGAAAGGTTTTTGATATTTTTATAGATCTGCTGTTTGCTTCTCTCTGGTACAATAACATTTTCCTTTCTTTTTTAGTTCCCCCCTAAAACAGAAAGGTAGGGTGAGCAAAACATTTTTACTGTAGGACCAAAACATTCTACTGTCAAAGACTCCTTCATAGAAAAGTGGCAGCTGCAATTTCTAGTTTCATCAACAGTGGTATGGCTTCAAGTGGACCATATATTACTTTTACAAATCTGCATGAAAAAAATTCCTGCCACGTCAATATATAGAGCAACAGTATACATTTTCAAAAAAGCTTAGAGCTTAGAGCTCTAGTCCAGTGATTCTGCCTAGGCTGCGATGATGTCACCAGTCTGCTGCAAGCAGGGCAAAACATTTATTTGGTCTCCTCTCTCCCAGTGATCACTAAAAATGTACATTAAAACTTAGTAGCAAATCACAAGGTGAAAGTCTGCAGGAGGAGTTTGATCTGTGCGAGAGATTTGTAAACACACCTAGAACGACAGAAGTACTAAAGGTTTACATAACTCTGTCAACCCTGAGCTAGCATCTCGGTCTAGGACAGCCTATCTGAACCAGGGTTCCTTGGGACCATAGGATTCCTTTAGAGGTTGCTGAGGGGTCTTTGAGTAACCTCTAACAAAACCACTAGTATAAAGGACATTTTTCCTCTAGCGTTCCACTAATATGAGAGACTTTATCTTTCGAACAATGTAAGGAGTTCTTCTCTGCGGGCCACAAATATAAGGGAGGCCCTTCACTACTGACCTTCAAATAGGGGACAGTTGTCAAATGACAATAAATGTAAAGGAAAGTCTAAAGCCTCGTACACACGCTTAGATTTTCGGATGACCGAACATCCGTTTTTTTGTGGCATGCTAGTCTCATGTCGAAAGTGAAGAGGTTACTGACAATACGAAAATTTTCATATGACAGAATACAATGTCAGAAGTGACGTAATGTGTTGAATAGTTTTGTATGTATTCTTTTGTTTCTGAGCATGTGTAGTCTTGCTCTTACATTTTTTTAAGCATACTAATAATATTAAAAAACGAATAATAAAAAAACGAACTATAATAATTCTAATGAAACATAAATCAGACGTTGAGTTCACATCCAACAAAAATGTTATAGTCTGCACATCCAGCTTTTGTCTGCCCAAAAAGCGAAATCAGCTGTCGAAAGCACCGTACTAACAATCCAAAAATCGTCAGACAGCTTGTCATACAAATTTTTCCATCCTATTTTTGTATTGTGTGTACGGGCCTTTAATCACTAACCAATTATTTAAAGAATGATCTTCAGTTGTCCACCAGTGTGAGGGGTCTCTTGTCCTACTGGCCAGAAAAGTAAGAGGTCCTTCTCTGCTAACCACCAATGTAAGCAAGGCCTCTCTCCAATGACCTTCAAATAGGGGAAAAATTTCTATTGACGACCACCAATGTAAAGGATGGTCTCCTTCACTAATCAATAATTTATGATCTTCAACAGTCCACCAATGTGTGGGGTCCATTGCCCTACAGGCCATACATGTAAGAAGCCCTTCTCTGTTAACCAATAGATGTAAAGAAGGCCATTCTCCGCTGACCTTCAATATAGGGGACACTTTTCTACTGACAACCAATGTAAGGAAGGGCTTTCTTCACTAATTAATACTATAAAATACATTCTTTAACTGTCCACCAATGTGAGGGGTCCCTTGCCCTATTGACCATAAATGTAAGAGACCCTACTCAGCTAACCACCAATGTAAGGGGGCCCTCCCCACTGACCATCAAAGTAAGGGGCGGTTCTCTCCTGACCACCATTCACCATCAAACATTACAGTTTTGATTGCCTGCTTTTCTTTTTCTGGACAATATTTGCATTTTTATTTCATGGTTATATAAACAAAGCTTTTAATGATTGTATCTACAACTTACTATCATGCTCATTGTACTGTGAGCTGTAGATATAAAAATGTTTAGTGAGGGTTCTCTAAAACCTGAAAATCAATTCAAGGGTTCCTTTGAAATAAAAAGGTTGAAGCCATGTTACTGCTTCTGATTAGGGGGCCTTTCACACGGGGCGGATCCGTAATGATCCGCCCCATGAACATCCGCTGATCCCCACTGAGCCGGCGGATGACAGCGACGGTCCCTGCCCTGTCAGATCTCTGCTCTCCCCTATGGGGGATCGGATGAACACGGACCTTCTGTCCGTGTTTATCCGATCCGCTCTGCAGACGGATGGAAAAATAGGGTTTTCCTTCGTCTGCAGAATCGAACCATAGCGGAGGCGGACGATATCGGGTGTCAGCGGATGCTCATCCGCTGACATCCGCTATCCCATAGGGGTACATGTATGTCCGTTTTTCATCCGAAAACGGATGAATGAAAAACGGACATACGGTCCGCACGTGTGAAAGGGGCACCTTCTTGACTATTTTGAAAGGTTTTCTTACGCTATGTTTTGTACTTCATCATTTTTTCAATAAAAATTTATTGAAAGTGAAATAAAATGGTTGAGAAAGTCTGGTCCAGGATGTTTCCTAAACAAAGATAACTCCATACAATTGAAGGACAAAGCAGCTAAACGCATTATTAGGATTATTGTGATCTCTGAGAGGTAATGAATTCCTGTAATTGTTACACATACACAGTACTTTGCATGCATGCACTTAACGGGAAAATATAAATCTCATGCTGGGTCCACTTTAATCCTTTTTACTCCCACCGCCACAAGTCCTACACCGGTGACAAGCAGGGGATTTTACACACATTCCCAGCAGCTGCAGCCACTGGAAGTATGTGTACACTCCACAAGCCAACTTTTGACTTTCTAGTTAATGCAATCACGTTACTGTACAGCAGTCCCATCCCCACCCTAATAGCAAGTTTACTAGGTTGTGAGGAGGGAGACCAATGAACATTTGAGTCTTTTATCTAAGGCTAACACTAAATTGATGACCTGTAAGCGCTTTTAAAGCATCGCCTACATAAAAAATAAGGTACAACGCACACACATTTAAAGCTTAACTTGTTGGGTATCTATGTACTCGGTGCAACCTCATCTTTTATATTTTATAAAAACATGGGTAATGTATTATGTTCTTTGCCCTAAAATAACTTATATTGAATATTGGAACAAAGACCATTTTATTCTACAGGTTATCTGCTTTCAGAAAATATACTGTATAATGTTTGGGGGTTTTATTGAATCTTCAGGCCTAAAATTATTAAATTGTATGTGTGCAAAAACAGCTCGGGCAGTGACAGGGTTAATGGGCCCTTAACATACACATGTGCATGGCTGAATTAATTTTCCCAGGATCTTCTGTAATAGACTAATTCCTATGGTCATCAGCTCCATTTACATAGTTACATAGTTACATAGTTAGTTAGGTTGAAAAAAGACACAAGTCCATCCAGTTCAACCACAAATTAAACAAAAAATATATATACATATATATATCATTTAGTGGCCATAATACGGTATGTTTTCTTATTGAGGTATTTCAGAAAACTATACCGCATTTTAGCCACTAGATGAGAATCATAAGAATTAATCTATTACAGTAAATACAGGGACATTTGTCCAGCCAGCAACAATGTGTGTGACATTCATCCAACAAATATTTTATAAAGAGACCCCTAAGACTAGCACTGGAGATTGATCATTCAGAGATGATGGCACTCCGATGTCTTGCTGAAAATGCAAATAGAACTTTGGCAAACAATCTGCTATAAAACAAGGGGGCTGGGGGATAAAGGAAAAAAACACCTTAAAACGTCTTCAAATTTGGATTTCCTAAGCAAGAAAATAATGTATTGATAGAAATATGCACTTTATATAATGCCTAGAAAGATAACAAAACTTTTCCCGTAAAAGGTTATCTGCTCTTTTAAAAGTATGAATCACCTTGACCACAATGACTGTACGCTTATCACAGCTGTCTGTAGAACATATTGTGAAAACATGCCTGTTATTCATAGCCCTAGAGACAGAGGTTATTAGGGTTGATTTACTAAAGGCAAATAGACTGTTCATTTTGCATGGGAATTTTCCCCAGGGCTTAGTGAATATGGTGCAAATGTACTACCCAATCATGTGCAAGGAAAATAACAAAAACAGTATTCTTGCTTGCACATGATTGGATGATGAAAGTCAGCAATACTTTACTTCATTCACTAAGCTAAGGTAACTTTTCTTTACAAAAAAAAATGTCTATTTGCCTTTCGTAAATCAATCCCTTTGTGTTATAACTTTTAACATTGATTGTTAGTATATTCTACGGAAACAAAATTTATGTGTAAGGCCTCTTTTATACGGGCGGACCAACTGGGTTTTTTAGGTGGACCAGATCGGACCATTCAATTCCCTCTATGAAGCGGCAGATATCAATTGACATGTGTCCCTTGATATGCCGACATCAGATTTAATCGTATCCGCTAAAAACAGATGGATGGGGGATCCGTTCCCCATTCGTCTGGGGATCGGATCGAATGACAGTCGGATGGCAGCATGGGGGTTACATTTATAATGGGAGGAGGGGGAATTTAAGCTTAGGGGGTGATCATGCAGATTAGTGCTCAATTTATAATGGGGGGGGGGGTTGCTGACACATAATGCTCATACATCTTGGGGGGGGGGGGGCGCAGTTTGGCATGTTCACCCTGGGCTCTAGATGACCTTGTACCGACACTGAGAGTAAGGAAGTGTTGAAACTTCTGTCATGCTTTTACAGCTGCGTATGTCCCTGTTGGAGAGATTTCCCTTCACCTCCAACCCCAATAACTATACAGGAAGTGAGGGAAACTGTTTTCAATCGAGATAAATACAGGCCTCACTCACTCTAATAACAAGTACTTTGTCCTTGTTGGAGGGATTCTATTTTCTCTCTGTCTTGCTGACCATGCAAAAAGTAAGAGAAAATGTCCCCAAATGGCATACAGCAGTAGAAAATCCACAAAAGGTTCTAACTCTTCCTTACTTTTCCATTTTAAAATCATTACCAGGTCTGTCACCTACCTGGCTGTAACATTTAAAAACATGAAAATCAGATGTACATACAGTATATTTTACAAATGTTATCATTCACCCCTATAGAATGCATAAGCATCAAAGTGTAGGCAGCACCGCTTGTAAGCACAGTGTCAGTTGGAAACTATGAACCCAATAAACTATTGGCAGTGTGCCAACAAAATAGTGCAGGTTGCAAAATGTATCCTAAAGCTCTAAATAAGCAATGGATCGCAATGCATGTTTCTGTGAAATGTGTCATGTGCGTCAGAAATTGGGATATTCCTATTTATTTGATATTTTATGTGCATAGAATAAATGCATTAGTGCTCCAAGCTGTAGGTGGCACGTGACTCCTATTCATATTTGGAAATAATGTATACGGTTACCACTCAATTCAATCCAAAAGGAGTACAAATACATTGTTAAAGCCCAACTTCCACATTCATTTCACTTTAAATAGTGAAAGGTAATATGGAATTGGGCTTTAGCGATGTATAACATTGTTTTGTACTCCTTTTGGATTGAATTGAGTGGTAATAGTATGGTAACAGTACTTGGCATACCTCCTCCTTATTTGCTATTCCACTGACACCCCTGGCTCCTCTTCTGAACCTTGCACTTGAGTTCAGAAACTACTGGCTTTTCATGAATTCTTCAAACAATTTTAACATTGACCTTTCTGTCCTTCGCTAACAGTCAAAACTGTTTCTGTAAAAAAAAAAAAAAAAATTCAGAACTTCAGAGCTCACCATTACCAGTCATAAACTGGTAATCACCTCATGGACACCTGAGGGGCACATATGTGACTTCCCCATTTAAAAACTATGGTCACTACAATCATAGATAATTTTGGTACAATCTGTGACTTTTTTACACCGAACTTTGCACATAATATTTCTGTCACAATACCTCACACTGTGCCACTGATTAGCAGGCCCTGTTTATTTTCCATTTCTATTAATTTGCCTGCACTGTGAATGCATGGAAACAGACATTCACAGCCATTTGTTCTACTTCGGGCCTTTCCTCCAGACACTTCCTCATTGCTCATTCTTCTGCAAGGTCCCTCACAAGTGCCCACTGGAAAATAAAGTAATGCCCGCTCAATATGATGTCATGCAATAAAATACTGATCGTATTAATGTATGGCAGAAACAGCGAATATAAAAATAGTTGCCAACTATTTTCATAATCGATTAGTTGGTCAGCTGATTAGTTGGCCTGCATAGTGCATACAGAATGAAAGCAAAAGGGGGGAAACAGTTTTAAGCCCCTCTTCCCTCATGGGAGTGCGTCAGCGGGGTTTCTAGTATCCCCTCAGGTTTAAAATTTGCGGGAAGACTTCCCATTGGCCCTCGGCCTCTGGAAAGGTCAGATGACCACTGTATCTGGGAAGTTTAGGGGGATTTCTGTGTGAAATTTCAAATAAAAAGGGGTATCCGAGCCCCAGAGGTTCAGACGCCTCGGTAGCAACAGCTGTGGTGTTCCCTCCCACCCTCGCGGCTAAGAATTTTGTTATGTGGCTAGTGTCACCTTTCAAGGGGGACAGTTTATTTTAAACAAAGTTAAACAAATTATTTAAAGGTGATAAAGTTATATGTTGAAAGATTCCCCATTATTTGATTATACAGCTTGAGCTTGAGCTTTTACACATTTTAAAGTTTAACTTTTAATATTTATTAAAGCCAATAATAAAGGCCGCAGCCAAATATTTTTCCAATCAAAGGTGTTGGTGTGTTTTATTGTGCTTAAATTCTGCTGACTGCTATCCATACATTATTTGTTTACATTTCAGAAAATACAGTCCAGCGCACATACAGCTCAGTACACCGTCCATACATGTCAGTATACATAGTGCAACACACATACAGCTCAGTACACCGTCCATACATGTCAGTATACATAGTACAACACACATACAGCTCAGTACACCGTCCATACATGTCAGTATACATAGTACAACACACATACAGCTCAGTACACCGTCCATACATGTCAGTATACATAGTACAACACACATACAGCTCAGTACACCGTCCATACATGTCAGTATACATAGTACAACACACATACAGCTCAGTATACCATCCATACATGTCAGTAAACACAGTGCAACATACATACAGCTCAGTACACCGCCCATACATTTCAGTATACACAGTGTAACATACATACAGCTCAGTACACCATCTGTCCATACATGTCCGCCGCGCCGCTGGGGACCCGATGCGCGTGCACGACGGCCGCAATGTCCGCCGGGCACCCGCGATTGCCCAGTAACTGAGCAGGACGTGGATCACAGATCCACGTCCTGTTAGAGGAGAGGAGACCGATGGTGTGTCCCTTGTACATAGGGACACCGATCGGTCCCCTCCCCCAGTCAGTCCCCTCCCCCCACAGTTAGAATCACTCACATAGGGAACATATTAACCCCTGCAGCGCCCCCTAGTGTTAACCCCTTCCCTGCCAGTCACATTTATACAGTAATCAATGCATTTTTATAGCACGGATCGCTGTATAAATGTGAATGGTCCCAAAAATGTGTCAAAAGTGTCCGATATGTCCGCCGCAATATCGCAGTCATGATAAAAATCGCAGATCGCCGCCATTACTAGTAAAAAAAAATAATAATAAAAATGCTATAAATCTATCCCCTATTTTGTAGACGCTATAACTTTTGAGCAAACCAATCGATATACGCTTATTGCGATTTTTTTTTTTTACCAAAAATATGTAGAAGAATACGTATCGGCCTAAACTTAGGAAAAAATTGGTTTAAAAAAAATAAATAAATTGGATATTTATTATAATAAAAAGTAAAAGATTGCGTTTTTTCAAACTTGTCCCTCTTATTTTGTTTATAGCGCAAGAAATAAAAACCGCAGAGGTGATCAAATACCACCAAAATAAAGCTTTATCTGTGGGGAAAAAATGATAAAAAATGTATTTGGGTACATCATTGCATGACCGCGCAATTGTCATTCAAAATGCAACAGCGCTGAAAGCTGAAAAATGGCTTGGTCAGGAAGGGGGTGTTTGTACCTGGTAGGCAAGTGGTTAAAGTGGTTGTAAAGGCAGAAGGTTTTTTTATCTTAATGCATTCTATGCATCAAGATAAAAAAAAACGTCTGTGTGCAGCAGCCCCCTTCAGCCCCCCTAATACTTACCTGGGCCCCATCTCGATCCAGGGATGTTGCACAAGAGTCTCGGCTGTCCGCACTCTCCCTCTCCTTCTCCCTTGGCTGAGACATTAGCGAAGCGCCATTGGCTCCCGCTGCTGTCAATCAAAAGTAAGCCAATGAGAAGTCTGAATGGACACACAGAGCTGCTGCTCAGGTGCACCACATAGCAAGCTGCTTGCTGTGGAAGCACTCAACAGGAGGGGGGGCCAGGAATGCCAAAGAGGGACACGAGAAGAGGAGAATCTGGGCTGCTCTGTGCAAAACCACTGCACAAAGCAGGGAAGTATAGACATGTTTGTTATTTTAAAAGGAGAAAAAACAAGACTTTAGTATCACTTTAACCACTTCCCATCCCACGTACTGTAATAGGACGGCCGCAAGGTGGCTCTGCCATCCCGGGCAGGTGTCATATCACGTCCTCGGCTTCCCTGCAGTCTAGGGGGGCACTTGGGAGCCGATGCGCGTGGCTGGCGGCCACGATGTTCACCAGGCACCCGTGATTGCCAGTGACATTTATACAGTAGTCAGTGCATATTTATAGCACTGATCGCTGTATATTTGTCAATGGTCCCAAAATAGTGTCAAAAGTGTCTAATCTGTCGGCCGCAATGTCGCAGTCCGGACAAAAATCGCAGATCACTGCCATTACTAGCAAAAAAATAATAATAAAAATGCCATAAATCAATAACCTATTTTGTAGGTGCTATAACTTTTGCGCAAACCAATCAATATATGCCTTTTGCGATTTTTTTTTTTTTACCAAAAATATGTAGAAAAATACATATCGGACTAAACTGAGGAAGAAATTTTTTTTGTTTTTTTTTTTTTTTTTTTAATTTGGGATATTTATTATAGCAAAAAGTAAAAAAATATTGTGGTTTATTTACTAAAGGCAAATCCACTTTGCACTGCAAGTGCACTTGGAAGTGCAGTCACTGTAAATCCGAGGGGGACATGCAAAGGAAAATAAAAAACAGCATTTTTGCTTGCACTTGATTGGATGTTAAAATCAGCAGAGATTCTGCTAATTTCAGATCTTCCCCTCAGATTCACTTGTAGTGCAAAGTGGATTTGCCTTTAGTAAATAAACCCCATTATGTTTTTTTCAAAATTGTCACTCTTTTTTTGTTTATAGCGCACGTGGTCTGCGGTTTGTTTACACGTGGTCTGCGGTTTTGAGGCCGGTTGGATGTACTGCTAAATTCTCTGAAACACCTTTGGAGACAGCTTATGGTAGAGAAATGAACATTCAATTCAAGGGCAACAGTTCTGGTTGACATTCCTGCAGTCAGCATGCCAATTGCACGCTCCCTCAAAACTTGCCATCTATGGCATTGTCCTGTTTGATAAAACTGCACATTTTAGAGTGGCCTTTTATTGTGGCCAACCTAAGGCACACTTGTGCAATAATCATGCTGTCTAATCAGCATCTTGATATGCCACATCTGTGAGGTGGATGGATTATCTTGGCAAAGGAGAAGTGCTCACTAACACAGATTTAGACAGATGTGTGAACAATATTTGAGAGAAATAGGCCTTTTGTATACATAGAAAAAGTCATAGATCTTTAAGTTCAGCTCATGATAAATAGGGGCAAACACAAAAATGTTGTGTTTATAATTTTGCTCAATATATATATATATATATATATATATATATTATTATTATTTATATATTATTATTATTATTATTACTTTCACTGTTTCACAGTATAAATGAACCCCTTATAGTAGTGATTATCTGCTGTTTTGTACTACAAGCCCTGGTTCTCACCAGAGTGGCTTTTAAATCACGCTACTTCAGCGCAATTTCAAAGCCGCACATCAGTGCAATTTGCATTGCAGGTTTCATTGTGGCTTGTGACTTCATTTAACAGAAGTCTATTATTTTTTTTTTTTCGTTTTTAAAAAAATTGATCTCTCAATCTGATGACATGTACCGGATTCAACCTCTAATTCTTTTTTTTTCATATCCTCTGAGAGTTCTTTGCCATGAGGTGCCATGTTGAACTTCCAGTGACCAGTATGAGAGAGTGAGAGCGATAACACCAAATTGAACACACCTGCTCCCCATTCACACCTGAGACATTGTAACACTAAGGAGTCACATGGCACCGGGGAGGGAAAATGGTTAATTGGGCCCAATTTGGACATTTTCACTTAGGGGTGTACTCACTTTTGTTGCCAGCAGTTTAGACATTAATGGCTGTGTGTTGAGTTATTTTGAGGGGACAGCAAATTTACACTGTTATACAAGCTGTAAAATCACTACTTTACATCGTAGCAAAGTGTAATTTCTTCAGTGTTGTCACATGAAGATATAATAAAATATTTAAAATATTTAGAAAAATGTGAGGGGTCTACTCACTTTTGTGAGATACTGTGTATATATATATATATATATATATATATATATATATATATATATATATAGATATATATATAGATAGATATATAGATAGATAGATATAGACATATATATACATCTATAGATATAGATATATATAGATGTATATCTTTTATGAGTGGATTAGATTTTTTGTTCCCCAACTGATAGCTGGTTATTTATATTTACCACTTCCTATAGATAATTAACCACTTGCCTACAGGGCACTTAAACCCCCCTCCTGCCCAGACCAATTTTCAGCTTTCGGTGCTCTCACACTTTGAATGACAATTACTCAGTCATGCAACACTGTACCCAAATTAATTTTTTGTCCTTTTTTTCCCACAAATAGAGCTTTCTTTTGGTGGTATTTGATCACCTCTGGGTTTTTTATTTTTTGCGCTATAAAGGAAAAAAAACGAAAAATTTAGAAAAAAAACGCATTTTTCTTTGTTTCTGTGATAAAATTATGCAAATTATTAATTTTTCTTCATAAATTTTGGCCACAATTTATACTGCTACATATCTTTGGTAAAAATAACCCAAATTAGTGGATATTATTTGGTCTTTGTGAAAGTTATAGAGTCTACAAGCTGTGCGAATCATACAAAATTGATCACACCTCATGTACTGGTGGCCTATCTCATTTCTTGTGACCCGAACAAGCCAGGAAAGTACAAATACCCCCTGTGACGGATCCCGTACTCAAGATGTCCGCCGTAAATGCTTCCTCTGTCTGGTACCACACAGTCCAAGACCCCTTAGCTCACCCAGTCACCAGACAACACCAGTGTAGGTTAAAAACCAACAGACTACTTTATTCAAACACATGTTATACAGATCCCACTTCCAAACACTTCCCCCCACTACCCTTGGAACACAGGGCGGGTTAAACTGTCCAATGACAATGGACACACAGGTCAGGTGTGTTTAACTTCTCATCAGTAAACAGTCTTAGCAGGGGGGCTGCTGGAGGAATCCCCCCTCCCTCCATAGAGATAAGCATCCAATAATATCTAAGCCAGACAGACACAATAGAACATTGGAATTCAGCCACACCCCAAACGAATCACAGCAAATAGTCCAACAGCATGAGACAGCACACATAACATATACATATATACAGCATTGAATCTGACTAGCACAGATTATAGTGGGGTTCTCATTCACCCTGTGCCCATAAGAGGGTCCGGGGAAGCTGGACAAGAAGCCTCCAGAACTCTCCAGGGAAGGCTGAGTTCCACAAACCCCGACCCAAAGTCACTCCTGTCACACCCCCCAAATGACCCCTTTTTTGAAAGTAGACATTCCAAGGTATTTAGTAAGAGGCATGTTGAGGTTTTTGATGTTGTCATTTTTTCCCATAATTCTTTGCAAAATTAAGATTTTTTTTTTTTCCACAAAATTGTCATTGTAATAGGTTATTTCTCTCACATGGCATGTGTATACAACAAATGACACACCAAAATAAATTCTGCTACTCCTCCTGAGTATTACAATATCACATGTGTGGGACTTTTCCACAGCCTGGCCACTTAGAGAGGCCCAACATGCAGGGAGCGCCATCACGTGTTCTAGGAGCATAAATTACACATCTAAATTGTTGACTACCCATTACACTTTTGAAGGCCCTGGAGCACCAGGACAATGACACATGGCACTGATGACAGATGGCACTGATACGTGGCACTGATGACACGTGACACTGATGACACGTGACACTGATGACAGATGCCACTAATATGGGGCACTGATGACACGTGACACTGATGACAGATGGCACTAATATGTGGCACTGATGACAGATGGCACTTATACGTGGCACTGATGACACGTGACACTGATGACAGATGGCACTGATACATGGCAATGATGACACGTGACACTGATAACAGATGGCGCGTGACACTGACAGGTGGCACTGATGACAGATGGCACTGATACGTGGCACTGATGACAGATGGCACTAATACGTGGCACAATGACACGTGACACTGATATGGCACTGATGACAGATGGCACTTATACGTGGCACTGACAACAGATGGCACTGGGGACAGGTGGCACTGACAACAAGTGGCACTGGGGACAGATGGCACTGACAGGATGCACTGGGGACAGATGGCACTGACAACAGGTGGCACTGGGGACAGGTGGCACTGGGGACAGGTGGCAGTGGGGGCAGATGGCAGTTTATTTTAAGTTTTTTATTTTTTGGAACTTACGGCCGCTGCAGCCATTCATCTCTCCCTCCTCACACGCTGTCTCTTTGCGAGGAGGGAGAGCGGCGCTGAGAGATGATCTTATATGTTTACATATGAGATCATCTCTCATTGGACACGCCGATCGCGCTGTAAACAGCCGATGTGATTGGCCGTTTACAGCGATCTGTGACTGGCTGTGTCCAAGGGACACGGCCAGCACAGAACTTCCCTGATGCGCGCTCTCAAGAGCGCGCATTGCGGAAGTAAACAGGAGGATGTCCAGGGACGCCCTCCCGGCAGGTAGCGTCCGCGCTGTAGCCGTCTTTCGGCTATAGTGCGGGCGCAAAGTGGTTAAGAATAAATTTTTTTTTTTTAAACTTTGCATATTAACAAAATTATACACCAAAATTTTCTTTTGAGGTAGTTATCTGATTAATTTGATTGGATTAATTGATTAATCGGAACAAAAATTGACCAACTAATTGATTATGAAAATAATCGATAGTTGCAATCCTAGTTTAAAGACATAAATACCGCATATTTCGAAGGAATAACGCACACCTTTTTTTTTTTTTTTTTTTTTAAGCGTTTTTTGATTAATGCTGTGAACTAGTTTAATGCAAATCTTAAAATGGTAAATACCATTTCATGAACTGAGCCCTCTATGTCTAAAACACATGTAACTGATACACCTGATAATACGTGTGCAAACTATCCCTTCAAAGTATTTGGAGCATTTATTAGAAAGATCGCTACAATTTAATCAGATAGCTAAATGTATCCTTAGAGAGAAAAAATTAAATAAAGTTACAGGACCACTACTGAAAAAAATATAATTTTCGGATAACTGTATCTGTAATTATGATATTCAGTATATAGATTCCTTTTTTTATTTTTTATATGTCTTCCTAGAAAATAACTTTAAAATCTTCTTAACCTCTTCCTGCCGGCCGTACGCATATATGCGGCCTCTCAGTGGTGTGGGGCTTTAACGCAGCATTTACAACTTCTTATTTCCTTTCACACTGGGGCATTGCGGGCGTTGAAGGTAAAGTGCCGCTAGGGTTAGCGGCGCTTTACTGTAGTTTTAACTGAACTTTTAGGCCACTAGCGGGGTGCTTTTAACCCCCACTAGTGGCTGAAAAAGGGTTAAAAGCGCCCGCAAAGAGCCGCTGACGAATCGCTTTGCCGGGTGCTTCGGCAGCGCTGCCCATTCCTTTCAATGGATGTATACACCACTCCTAAATCACCCCAAAGATGCTGCTTGCAGGACTTTTTCTAGCATCCTGCAAGTGCACCGCTCCAGTGTAAAAACACTCGGGCTTTTACACTGGAGTGAGTAGAGAGGTGCTTTACAGGCGCTTTGCATGCGCTATTTATAGTGCTAAAATGCCTGTAAAGTGCCTCAGTGTGAAAATAGCCTAAAGGGCTGGGAGGTCGCCATGGGAAGGGGTTAAGCTGAGCTGTTTAGAAGAATTTGATGTCAGCTCCAGCTGATGATGTCACTTTCACATGCGCTGTTACCTCTGCCTTTACAGCACAGTGCTTAAGACTCATGTACCCATGCGAGGGAGTGACATTATCATCACCTGGCCATTCAAAGAGGCTGGAGAGTGCCATCTCGGAAAGTAGACAGGTGAAGATGGATGTCTGCTCAGCATTGGAGGGCTTTGTTTGACCACCTGGGGCTCATTTAACCACTTGACGACCGCCGCACGGCGATTTACGTTGGCAGAATAGCACGGGCAGGCAAAGGTCGTACCTGTACACCCCTTTGAATTGGCCGCCTAACGGGCACCTACCGGCGGCGGCGCCCACCCGATACGCACCGTGGGAGCATGCACATGGGTCCCACGAATTCGATGTTAGCCGGCAGCCAGTGAACGGGGAGATGTAAACAAGGCATTTCCCTGTTCTGCCTAGCAACATGACAGGGAGCAGTGATCTCTGTCATGTTGTAGTGAGCCCATCCACCCTACAGTTAGAACACATCCAGGGAACACACTTAATCGCTTGATCGCCCCCTAGTGTGTAACCCCTTCCCTGCCAGTGTCATTTATACAGTAATTAGTGGCTATTTGTAGCTCTGATCGCTGTATAAATGTCAATGGTCCCAAAATAATGTCAAAAGTGTCCGATCTGTCGGCCATAATGTCGCAGTCCCGATAAAAATCGCAGATCGCTGCCATTACTAGTAAAAAAAAAAAAAAAAAAAAAAAAATGCCATAAATCTATCCCCTATTTTGTAGATGCTATAACTTTTGCACAAACCAAAAAAATATTGCAAAAATTTTTTTTTCAAAATTGTCTGTATTTTTTTGTTTATAGCGATAAAAATAAAAACCGCAGAGGTGATCAAATACCAAATTTTATAAGTTTTGTTTGGGTAGCACGACCGCGCAATTGTCAGCTAAAGCCGTGCCGAATCTCAAAAAATACTCTGGTCAGGAAGGAGGTAAACCCTTCCGGGGCTGAAGTGGTTAATAACAAAAAAAATGGAGTTTAATACCACTTTAAGAGCTTGTTTTTACTGACTGCGAGTGTCAGCAAACACAAATAGTGGCAACTACTACAGTTAATGTCAGCTTCCCCAGCGATTGTTCAGGTATGAGACATGCATGCCTACACTGTACCAAGCTGGACCAACATAAGTATGCAATAATTTGGATTGTAAGCTCTAAGGGCTCTTTCACACGGACGGTCCGTATGTCCGTTTTTCATCCTTCCGTTTTCGGATGAAAAACGGACATACATGTATCCCTATGGGATAGCGGGTGTCAGCGCATGAGCATCCGCTGACACCCGCTCTCGTCCGTGCCCGCTATGCTCCGTTTCTGCAGACGGAGGAAAACCCCATTTTTTCATCCGTCTGCAGAGCGGAACGGATGACGACGGACTCTACGGTCCGTCGTCACCCGATCACCCATAGGGGAGAGCGGCGCTCTGACAGGTCCGTCCCTGCACGGAGTGCAGAGACGGACCTGTCATCTTCCTGCTCAGCGGAGATCGCTCCGGCGATCGCCGCTGAGCAAGCGGCTATCCACGGGGCGGATCAGCACTGATCCGCCCCGTGTGAAAGAGCCCTAACCCTCTGATTCCCCCTGGACTTGAAGTATCTGAAGAACTCTGGACAGCCGCACACCAGAGAAAGATAAAAACTTTAGTAATTTATTTAAAAAACAGGAATCACATCAATCCAGTAGTCCACTGCAAAGCAAAGCAGTCTGATTCCCCCTGTATTGAATTGTATTGTAACTGTACTGTCCCTAACATTGTAAAGTGATGCGCAAACTGTTGGTGCTATATATCCTGTATAATAAAAATAAAGATCGTACCACAAATCAGCTTCAAAGAAAGAAAGAAAAAAGAAGAAAGGAAGAAAAGTAAAGGAGAGAAAAGAAACAAAGAAAGGGAAAGGAAGAAAAGGAGAGGAAAAAGTAAAGGAGAGAAAAGGAAGAAAAATAAGTAGAGGAAGAAAACAAATGGAGAGAAAATTAAGAAAAGAAAGGGAGAGAAAATAAAAGGAGGTAGAGGAAGAAAAGAAAAGGAGAGAAAAAAAAAGAAAACAAAAAGGAGAGAAACTGAAGAAAATAAAAAGGAAAGAAAGGGAAAGAAAAGGAAGAAAAGAAAAGAAAAGGAAGAACATGAGAGAGATAGAAGAAAACAACTGAACTTTTAGGCCACTAGCGGGGTGCTTTTAACCCCCACTAGTGGCTGAAAAAGGGTTAAAAGCGCCCGCAAAGAGCCGCTGACGAATCGCTTTGCCGGGTGCTTCGGCAGCGCTGCCCATTCCTTTCAATGGATGTATACACCACTCCTAAATCACCCCAAAGATGCTGCTTGCAGGACTTTTTCTAGCATCCTGCAAGTGCACCGCTCCAGTGTAAAAACACTCGGGCTTTTACACTGGAGTGAGTAGAGAGGTGCTTTACAGGCGCTTTGCATGCGCTATTTATAGTGCTAAAATGCCTGTAAAGTGCCTCAGTGTGAAAATAGCCTAAAGGGCTGGGAGGTCGCCATGGGAAGGGGTTAAGCTGAGCTGTTTAGAAGAATTTGATGTCAGCTCCAGCTGATGATGTCACTTTCACATGCGCTGTTACCTCTGCCTTTACAGCACAGTGCTTAAGACTCATGTACCCATGCGAGGGAGTGACATTATCATCACCTGGCCATTCAAAGAGGCTGGAGAGTGCCATCTCGGAAAGTAGACAGGTGAAGATGGATGTCTGCTCAGCATTGGAGGGCTTTGTTTGACCACCTGGGGCTCATTTAACCACTTGACGACCGCCGCACGGCGATTTACGTTGGCAGAATAGCACGGGCAGGCAAAGGTCGTACCTGTACACCCCTTTGAATTGGCCGCCTAACGGGCACCTACCGGCGGCGGCGCCCACCCGCTACGCACCGTGGGAGCATGCACATGGGTCCCACAAATTCGATGTTAGCCGGCAGCCAGTGAACGGGGAGATGTAAACAAGGCATTTCCCTGTTCTGCCTAGCAACATGACAGGGAGCAGTGATCTCTGTCATGTTGTAGTGAGCCCATCCACCCTACAGTTAGAACACATCCAGGGAACACACTTAATCGCTTGATCGCCCCCTAGTGTGTAACCCCTTCCCTGCCAGTGTCATTTATACAGTAATTAGTGGCTATTTGTAGCTCTGATCGCTGTATAAATGTCAATGGTCCCAAAATAATGTCAAAAGTGTCCGATCTGTCGGCCATAATGTCGCAGTCCCGATAAAAATCGCAGATCGCTGCCATTACTAGTTAAAAAAAAAAAAAAAAAAAATGCCATAAATCTATCCCCTATTTTGTAGATGCTATAACTTTTGCACAAACCAAAAAAATATTGCTTTTTTTTTCAAAATTGTCTGTCTTTTTTTGTTTATAGCCATAAAAATAAAAACCGCAGAGGTGATCAAATACCACATTTTATATGTTTTGTTTGGGTTGCACGACCGCGCAATTGTCAGCTAAAGCCGTGCCGAATCTCAAAAAATACTCTGGTCAGGAAGGAGGTAAACCCTTCCGGGGCTGAAGTGGTTAATAACAAAAAAAATGGACTTTAATACCACTTTAAGAGCTTGTTTTTACTGACTGCGAGTGTCAGCAAACACAAATAGTGGCAACTACTACAGTTAATGTCAGCTTCCCCAGCGATTGTTCAGGTATGAGACATGCATGCCTACACTGTACCAAGCTGGACCAACATAAGTATGCAATAATTTGGATTGTAAGCTCTAAGGGCTCTTTCACACGGACGGTCCGTATGTCCGTTTTTCATCCTTCCGTTTTCGGATGAAAAACGGACATACATGTATCCCTATGGGATAGCGGGTGTCAGCGCATGAGCATCCGCTGACACCCGCTCTCGTCCGTGCCCGCTATGCTCCGTTTCTGCAGACGGAGGAAAACCCCATTTTTTCATCCGTCTGCAGAGCGGAACGGATGACGACGGACTCTACGGTCCGTCGTCACCCGATCACCCATAGGGGAGAGCGGCGCTCTGACCGGTCCGTCCCTGCACGGAGTGCAGAGACGGACCTGTCATCTTCCTGCTCAGCGGAGATCGCTCCGGCGATCGCCGCTGAGCAAGCGGCTATCCACGGGGCGGATCAGCACTGATCCGCCCCGTGTGAAAGAGCCCTAACCCTCTGATTCCCCCTGGACTTGAAGTATCTGAAGAACTCTGGACAGCCGCACACCAGAGAAAGATAAAAACTTTAGTAATTTATTTAAAAAACAGGAATCACATCAATCCAGTAGTCCACTGCAAAGCAAAGCAGTCTGATTCCCCCTGTATTGAATTGTATTGTAACTGTACTGTCCCTAACATTGTAAAGTGATGCGCAAACTGTTGGTGCTATATATCCTGTATAATAAAAATAAAGATCGTACCACAAATCAGCTTCAAAGAAAGAAAGAAAAAAGAAGAAAGGAAGAAAAGTAAAGGAGAGAAAAGAAACAAAGAAAGGGAAAGGAAGAAAAGGAGAGGAAAAAGTAAAGGAGAGAAAAGGAAGAAAAATAAGTAGAGGAAGAAAACAAATGGAGAGAAAATTAAGAAAAGAAAGGGAGAGAAAATAAAAGGAGGTAGAGGAAGAAAAGAAAAGGAGAGAAAAAAAAAAGAAAACAAAAAGGAGAGAAACTGAAGAAAATAAAAAGGAAAGAAAGGGAAAGAAAAGGAAGAAAAGAAAAGAAAAGGAAGAACATGAGAGAGATAGAAGAAAACAAATGGAGAGAAAAAGAAGAAAAAAAAAAGAGAAAAGGGGGGAAAAAAGTAAAGGAGAGAAAAGGAAGAAAAGAAAAAGAAGAAAAAATAAGGAGAGAAAACAAAAAGGAAAGAAAAAGGAGAGAAACGGAAGAAAAGAAAAGGAGAGAAAGGGAAGAAAATAAAAGAAAAGGAAGAAAATTAGAGAAATAGAAGAAAACAAAGGGAGAGAAAAAGAAGAAAAGAAAAAGAGAAAATGGAAAAAAAAGGTAAAGGAGAGAAAAGGAAGAAAAGAAAAGGAAGTAAAGGGAGAAAAGAAAAAGCGAGAAACTGAAGAAAAGAAAACAAAAAGGAGAGAAAGGGAGAAAAAGGGAAGAAAATAAAAGAAACAGGAAGAAAATTAGAGAAAAAGAAGAAAAGAAAAGGCGAAAAATAAGAAAACAAAAGAAAAGGAGGGAAATGGGGAAAAAATAAAGGAAAAAAGGGAAGAAAACAAAAGAAAATAAAGGGAGAGGAAAGGAAGAAAAGAATGAACGATTGTAATTAGAGAAGTATGTAGAAGATGAGTACAGAGCAGTGTTGCCAACTTACCAGATTGAAATTTACTGACACAACACCCACAATTTACTGGCACAGCCAAGTTTTTACTGGCATTTCCAAAAGTTCCAAAATTACAGTTTTAGGTGCAAATTTCAGTATTTGGCCTACAAATAAGTATAATATGCAATTAGCAATGTGATTTAAGGTAAGCTATTCACTCAAAAAGCATATTTATATTTTATTTTCAATATAGTAAGTAAATGGCTCAGGGACAGGAAATTAGAATGGGCGGCACACACATGAAATTGACTCTCATAGTGACACTGATAGCAGTGTGTAGCAGCACGGATCACCGACACAACGCGTCCCCCCCTCCTGAGTCACAATGACAGTCTCTCTCCATGCCAGGTGCTCCCTTCAGTCCCCTCCAGTTCAAACAGCACTGACAGTCCCGCTCCCGGCTTGCCTTGCTCCTGTCCCACAGACCGGCACACAAGGCTCTGGCGGCTCAGCTCCCTTGCACCATGACATCACACAAAACGCTCAGGCGCCTCCTCGGCCAGACCAGCCCCCCACTGGTACCACCCGAACACACTGTAGCAGACACTTTGATGGTCTCGGTCAGCTCTGGACCCGAGCTGCGCATGCCCAGTTCTGAGCCAAGTGTCACAGCCATATTTTTTACTGGCAAACTTTTCCTCTTACTGGCATTTACTGGCAGGAGAAAAGTGCCTGTTTTTTACTGGCTGCCAGTAAAAATACTGACGGTTGGCAACACTGGTACAGAGAAGATGTACCCGTCCCAGTAGATATAGAATAGGTGAGCAGTGTGTAGATATAAGCCGGCACATCACCCCTTCCTCTCCTATGCCACGGTACAGAGATGTAGTAATACCTATTGGATCTGCTTGGTGGCATCGGCTGGCCCTGGGCAGAGCGGGCATCCCTGTAGAGTGTCAGTGCTCAGCACTGTCCCTGTACTCCGTGTTCATGTCCGGCCTCGGTGCTGGAAATACTTCTTTCTCTTCCTGTGAGGGAGGAGAGGCTGGAGATTTCGACATCCCTCTGCATGTTTGTACAGATTTATTTCCGAGCATTTCCAGGGCTTGGGCTGTAAGCAGCCGCATGCCAAGGGAATTAACCGTCTCATTCCAGGAGACTGCTAAGAACTCTGTTCTAGAGACCAGCCTTTCCCAAGCAGGGTTCCTTCAGAGGTTTATTGGGGTTCCTCTAGCAATAAGCACCTTCTGCCTCTCACATGAGTAACCACTCACACCAATGATCTCTTTATCTATCTGTATCTTCCCAATGACCACAATGTAAGGAGCATTCTTCCCTTTATTATTATTATTATGATTATTATTATACAGGATTTCTATAGTGCCAACAGTTTGTGCAGCACTTTACAACATGAGGGCAAACAGTACAGTTACAGTACGATTCAATACAGGAGGAGGGCCATCTTTATCACACTATTCACACCTATGCGCTTTTCAGTGCGTTTTCAGTTTTTGCAGAAACACGCAACCGTTGATATAACATGGTTTCCTATGGGTTACGTTCACATCTGTGCGGTTTCCACCAGTGCGTTTTTCGGAACAGGTCAGGGACTTTTTTTTCCTGCAGCAAGTTGCGTTTTTGGTTCCATAGACCTCAACGGAAACGCATCAAAAAACACGTTTTTTTGCTGTTTTTTCCCGCAGTCTTACAGACAACTCCCAAAAATGCAGTACATTTTTTAGTTGTAGCTTAACGTTTCCAACAACCCCGGACTGCATATATATGGAAAAAGAACCCTCATTGATGGGACTGTAAAGAGGTTGTAAACCCTTTTGTGTTACTTTTACCTATAGGTAAGCCTAGAATAAGGCTTACAGTACCTATAGGTAGTGGAAATATCTTCTAAACGTGCTCCGTTTAGGAGATATTTCTCTTGTAGTGCACCAATGTCGTCATTGGCGCATACGCTGTGAAGAATCGGACCTCCGTGCCGTTTCTTCCCCAGCGCGTGCCTTGACATGTGCGTGAGTGACGTCACGCGGCTCCGAACAGTCAAAGAGTCAGAGTCCACGGCCCCCGGGAGGAAGAGGGACAAAGATGGATGCAGCCTGCACTGGGTGACATCGCGGGCTTCGTTTTCAGGTAAGTGTCACATAATGGGCTAGTATGCATTATGCTTTTAATTTGCATGGAGCAAAAGAGGAAGTAAAACCCATCAGGGTTTACTTCCTCTTTAAATGGTAACCATGGGGACACAAAATATCACCTAGAAAATAAAAGTACAAACAATCTTTATTGGTTACAACAATAAGTCTCTCTTAGTTACAATAATATTATTGTAACTAGTAAAGATTGGTTGTACTGTTTATTTTACAACATGGTTTAAAAAGTGATACCTTGTCTCCCCATGGTTGCCATTTAAAGTCCCATCAATGAGGGTTCTTTTTCCATATATATCCCAAAAATGCAAAATGCATTAAAGTGTGTGTGAAAAAACTCACCGGGAAAATGCATCAACTACAACCTGCATAGATGTGAACCAGACCTTAGGGTTCACACCACTTCTGCATTCCAGATGCGTTTTTGATGCTGTCTTGTGCATTTTTGATGCATTCCAGCACATTTTTGATGCGTTTCAGTGCATTTTTTTCTTTATCTCAGGGCCAGTACTCACCAAGAATAGCACAGGGATGCATTGCGCATTTCTGTGCGACTCATATGTGATTCAGTGTGGTGCACTTTGAGCCCATTCATTTAAATGGGCTCAAATCACACTGCACCAATAGTAGTGCTTGCACTACCTCTGGAAACTCATTGCAACTGGATGGCATGGTACTTCTGTACCATGTGATCTGGTGTAGGCAAACGCACTGCTTTTGCGACCTGTGTTTGGAGTGTTTTAAACCTAACATTGACACCCGCTGCAGAACATAACTACAGTGCGTTTTGAACGCAGTGCAGGAAATTCACACAGAATGGCTTTTTTATACATTCCAGTGCATTTCTGAAGCATTTTACGTTCCAGATGCCTTCCATACAGAAAAATTGCAGCATCTTTTATTTTTGTTGACTGTGCTGGAACTCGCTGCACTGGTGTTTTTTTTTTTTAGGTACGCAATGGAACACAATAGTATGACATGTCATCACATGATGAAAACATCCATTGGTATAAACATACAGGATAAATATAGACAAAAGTGCAAATTACACTAGAAATGAAATGCAATAAAAAAATTTAATGCCACATTGTTATGATAGAACTACAGTCTAAGGGCCAACACACCCTTATAAAAACTACATTGCAATGTGGACTACAACTTAAAGCAACAAATACTGCAGCTGCTGACTTTTAAAATAAGGACACTTACCTGTCCAGGGCGCCTGCGATGTCGGCACCTGAAGCCGATCTATCCCTCGG
Source organism: Lithobates sylvaticus (assembly GCA_028564925.1). Lineage (NCBI taxonomy): Eukaryota > Metazoa > Chordata > Amphibia > Anura > Ranidae > Lithobates > Lithobates sylvaticus. Next base: position 384,460,176 of record CM053027.1, on the reverse strand, counting down.
CTGTCGGGTGCTGCCGCTGCCATCTTCGGTAAGGGAATCAGGAAGTGAAGCCTTGTGGCTTCACTTTCTGGTTCCCTACTGCACATGCGCGACTCACGCTGTGCTATCCCACTGGTCCCTGCTGTCTTCTGGGACCTGTGTGTCTCCCAGAAGACAGCTGGGGGGGGGCGGAGAAGGCACCGGAAGTGGCGTAGATACCCACAGGTGGCTCTGGTATCTATGCCCGGAAGTAGGAGAAAAATACCTGTATTAGACAGGTTATCTGCCCCCCCTCCCCCCGAACGGTGCCAAATGTGACACCGGAGGAACTGGAAAAGCGGAAGTTCCATTTTTGGGTGGAACTCCGCTTTAATGATAGACAGTGATAACATGTCGAAACTCAGAAGGTGGTACCGTCAATCATTACATAACCGCTAGAAGGCAAGGGTAGTACGGTGACCCCTCTGTATTAAGGGATAACATTCCCTAAACTCATAGCAATAGGACCTTGCAATCAGACCATACCAGGTAGTTTTTCCAGAGAATGTAGGAGTAGAAAAGTAGACCCTAAAGCCCCATACACACTATCAGTTTTTCTGCTGAGTTTTTCCTTCAGATTTACCAAAACCATATAATATGAGGTCAAACCTTAAGAGTTTCAATTTGTATGCAATCTGGCAGACCCTTGCACTACATGGTTTTGGTAAACCTGAAGGAAAAAATCTATAGAAAGGGAAAAAGAAAAAAAAAAGGCGGGGAGTGGGGGGCAAGGGAGGATAGGGGTGAGGAGGGGGTAGATGGCGCCAGGAGATGATCTCTGGGGGTAGACAGCCTCAAATTAAGAATAAGTTAAATATTCATCCAAACAGTGAAACAAGTCCCAATATAGCCAGCATGTACTATGTTCTTCAGTCTTGTCCCTGACAGCAGTATGCATTTTTTATGCAGATTAAAAAACATACTGGACTGCATCTGGCATGAACCAGCCCTAATAAACGATGAGCTGTAAATATAGTAATTATTAGCAGGAGTTCCCTGTGACAAGAATATTTAGAGGGTTGCACCATGTTAATGAAGGCCTCTTGACCCCCATAGGGAAAGAGAGCCCTGACTGATGGGGGCATGTCCAGGGCGGGTCAAAGTGACCAGAGGGTCTTCAAAGATTGGTGGGGGTGTGGGGGGGCTGGGCCTGAGCTCAACAAAAGTGCCGCACCCAGAAATTCTGGATCCTTCTGAAAGATCCGTTGGAAGAGCTGAGAGTTTGACTATGTACACCTCATTGTCTGTTGTTATTCCCGGTAACTATGACAATGCGATTCAACTTCATGCTTTAGAGACTGCTCCGAATAATATTAAAGTGAAACTTCACTCTCTCAATCAGCTTTGACTATTTGTGAAATCATGGCAAAAATCGCAGCAAAGTCGCGCGACTTTCGGGTCGCACAAGTGTGAAAGGGGTCTCAAGCTCCCAAGTGTCCCAATCTTGTAGGGATAGTCTTTTTCAGAACCAGATCCCTCTACCCTCTTTTCTACTTGCTATGGATGAGCTTGAGTTCAGTCCGAACCCAGAAGGAAGGGTCAGTGCCAGGCCGATCAGGTGCAGTAAGGCATTCCCCACCACACAGCTGCATGTACACAAAGGGACCGGGATGCTTATACCTAATATGGCCACACTACTATGCCTTGGAATACACTGCATCTGAGAAAATTTACTTTTTATGGCTGCCTTAATTCAATGCATGTTCACATGTGACACAAAATGCATTAAAGTGGCTCTAAAGGCAGAAGGATTTTTATCTTAATGTATTATGCATTATGCATACCCATAGAAAAAAAAAACAAAAAAAAAAACCTGTAAGGCAAAGGCATAATGAGCACGCAACGCATACTAGCTCATTAAGAAATACTTACCTTGGATCGAGGCGTCGGCCTCGGATCCCAGTCACCGCCAAGGGAGCTGACATTTTCCCCACGGCGTGTTCGCTGCTCTGGCACTGAGAGTGTCCGGAGCCACGATGACATCAATCCCGCACATGCGCAGGAGTCTTCTTTCCGGCAAGGTCCGGCAGCATCCGCCGAACCTTTAGCCAGACCTTCAGAGCTCATGCGCCGCTGAAGTCAGGTTTAGGAGATATTCATTTTACCTACAGGTAAGTCTTATTATAGGCTTAACTGTAGGTATAAGAGTAAAAATAGGGTATACATCCACTTTAAGATAAAAAAAAACTTCTGTATGCAGCTCCCCCCTCAGCCCTCCTAATACTTACCTAAACCCCATCTTGATCCAGCAATGTTGCACAAGAGCCTCGGCTGTCCGGGACTCTCCTCCTCATTGGCTAAGACACACCATTGGCTCACGCTGCTGTCAAACAAAGTTAGTGAGCAAATGAGGAGAGAGGGGGCAGGGCCAAACCGCGGCTCCATATCTGAATGGATACACAGAGCAGCGGCACCCCCATAGAAAGCTACCTGCTCTGGGGGTACTCTGCAGGAGGGAGGGGCCAGGAGCACCAGCTGGGAACCCGAGAAGAGGAGGATCTGGGCTGCTCTGTGCAAAACCACTGCACAGAGCAGGTAATTATAACATGTTTGTTATTTTTAAACAAACAAAAAAAAAAAAATGTATTATCCCTTTAATGCAAAACACATGTACTGCAAAGTGTGAATGGGCTCTTAGAGTTCCACGTTCAAGCCAACAGTATCTGCCTCACACCATTACTTTGATATTCAGATCAGCAGGGAAAGAAATAGAAAATTAGAAGAGAACATCTAAATAATTGTAATACTATGTGTACCTCTTCAAGTACAGGATTTTGTTTTTTTTGGGGGGTCAAAGTCAAGTCAAGATATCCAAAGGTGGCACTGTGACTTTGCTGGCAGGGCACAGCATGCTCAGGCCTACTGAGCAACAGTCGCTGGCCCATAAAAACAATACTTATTCCTTCGGATTTGGGATGTGTCCTGCCCCCTGTATGAAATTCAACCAAAAAGAGAGTGGGCCCAGACAACACACTTCATGACAGGAGAGGACATAAAATGCAGCTCTATGCTGAGAAGTTGAGCAGGTCAACGATAATTGGGTAAAAGTGAGTAGTGCGACTGGGTCTTGAGAAGTAAAAAGTTGCTACGGGGGTGATTATGTGCAGGGGGAATTAAAGTGGTTTTAATTTTTTTAACCTTAATTCATTCTCTACATTAAGGTAAAAAAATGTCCCATTGCCTGTCCTACCCACATCCCTAAACACTTACCTGGCTCCTCTCTCGACTTCAGCACTGTCTCGGCTGCACCACCATTCTCCTCTCTTCCTGGTCTCACAGGAGACATGGGCTCCTGCTCTTGTCAGTCAAACTCCTGTGAGGGAGTGGGGGACGTCACCCAACTAACCAACGCTGTGTTTGTCTATGGATGCACACAGCCCGGCTCGGGAGCATGCGCACACGGGTGCCTCCGTAGTCCATACAATATACATTAACCAGTATTTTAAGTAGTGTGAAATAAGCTTTACTAAAATGCAGCATTTTTTGTTTGCTATTGGCAAGAAAAAATGCTTGTGTGACTCACCCTCTTAAGGAGCATCATTGTGCCCAAGGACCTATTTCAGAAAAAAATGGACTTTTGCATTCTGGTACATTGTCTGCCACTTCTGTAATAGTACATCTGTATATGGAAGAACTTTATTTCACAATTAGCAAAGCATTTTGTTCAACAACAGACAGGGACATACAGGTCGGAATTTGTCAGGGATGGTTTTGACCATTTTTGGGGAATGGTTTATTCTCCGGTGTGTTTTCCCTAAAGGAAATTTCCTGGATTTCTATAGAAGAGTGGCGCCTAGGCACACAACCCATGGCCCCAATCTAATCTCTAGCAATCGGAGGCTTCTTTTTATGATATCAAACGCCAGGTGCGTGTGTTCCTTATCAGGGAGTAAATGTTTTTTTTTTTCTTCCACACAAAGCAGTGTGCGCTTTACTAATACAGTATTTAATTATCTATAGGAGAAAAGGTGGGGCAGAGACCCCAGAATGACTAATGCCGTGTACACACGAGCGGAATTTCCGACAGAAAAAGTCAGATAGGAACTTTTCATCGTATATTCTGATCGCGTGTATGCCCCATCTGACTTTTTACGTTTAAAATTCTGACGGACCTAGAAAGAGAACATGTTCTAAGTTTTTCCGACGGAACCAATTCCTAGTGGGAAAACCGCTCGTCTGTACGCTGTTCCGACGTACCAAAAACAACGCATGCTCTAAAGCAAGTACGAGACGGAAGCTATTGGCTACTGGCTATTGCACTTCCTTTTTCTAGTCCCATCGTACGTGTTGTACGTCACCGCGTTCAAGGCGGTCGGACTTTGGTGTGACCGTGTGTAGGCAAGACCGCTTGAGCGGAATTCCGTCGGAGAAACCTTCAGAGTTTATTCCGATGGCAAAACCACTCGTGTGTACGTGGCATAAGAAGAGTACTGATGGGGCCCCCCCCCCACAAAATTTCCACATCATAATGGAGCTGTCAGCGGTGCAGCGAGTGTGAAACCAGTATTACCTCTGCTACCTCCTTGAGTACACTATGCCAATAGATGTATCTGTGACTCATACAGAACTCCTATAGTTTTCATTGAGTCCTAATAAATGTCAAAATAATGAACTATATCAAGCAGACCTTGTTTTTGCCAGATCATTCTAGCATGATACTAATTATGGTTTGTAGATGTTAATCTAGATGGAACAGATAAATCCTCATTTGCTTAGCAACAAAGCACAACACATAGGTACATATGAAAATCTGCTTAGTACATGCTATATAACACAGTGTTACTGTCCCCATGTCACAGTACATTGTCTTTGGAACTAAAATGTACTAATTTTGTGGACGCTAATACAAAGACGCACATTCAGCAGTAAAAAATAGGAAGTACCAATATCAATATACAAAAATAGGAAGTTCCAATATCAATATACAAAAATAAACAGAAATCTACCCAAGATGTTTTTTTTTTTCGTTTTGGATAGGATGGGAAAGAGTTACAACATGCATACGATTTAATTTGTTGTATATGTCCCTGTTAGAGAGTGTTTCCCCTCCTTCCTATTCTAAAGTGTTCCTAGGTAATGGAAAAGCAATTGAAGTGATATATCCCCATGGGGATACAGATAGATAAGCCTTCATTGCTTTTTGCCCCAACCAGCACTAGTCATTTCCATGCCTGGACACACACAGTGGAAAAAACTTGACAGAGGACATAACATTTCATGATCAGCACCCATCAATGCAGCCTCACCACTGCCCATCAGTGCCCATCAGTGCAGCCTCATCACTGCCCATTAATGCAGCCTCATCAGTTTCCATCAGCTCAGCCTCACCAGTGTAGCCTCACCAGTGCCCATCAATGCAGGCTCACCAGTGCCCATCAATGCAGCCTCACCAGTGTCCATCAATGCAGCCTCGCCAGTGCCCATCAATGCAGCCTGATCAGTGCCCATAAATGCAGCCTCACCAGTGCCCTTCAGCGCAGCCTTATCAGTGCCCATCAATGCAGCCTCACCAGTGCCCATCAATGCAGCCTCATCAGTACCCCTCAATCCAGCCTGATCAGTGCCCATCAGTTCAGCCTCACCAATGGCCATAAATGAAGCCTAACCAGTGCCCATCAATGCAGCCTCACCAGTGCCCATCAATTCAATCTCACCAGTGCCCATCAATGCAGCCTCACCAGTGCCCATCAATGCAGCCTGATCAGTGCCCATCAGCTTAGCCTCACCAGTGCCCATCAATGCAGCCTCATCAGTGCCCATCAGTTCAGCCTCACTAGTGCCCATCAATGCAGCCTCACCAACTAGTGCCCATCAATGCAGCCTAACCAGTGCCCATCAATGCAGCCTGATCTGTGCCCATCCGCTCAGCCTCACCTGTGTCCATCAGCGCAGCATTGCCAGTGCATGGGGAGAGGAAAGCCGTCAGTTTACACAGAGCCCTGCTACAAATGCTACTGTGGACACAATACCAACCTGCTTTTCCAGTGTTAACTTAATGACACCCCAAAATCCACATCACAAATGCAGTGTGCTTGCCTTCACTGGATCTCATGGTGCAGTAGTACCATACGATCCAGTTGCTGTGCGTTTTTTAAAGTAGTGCATGCACTAATTTGTTTGCGGTCCCACGCAATTTCAGCCCACTCTGATGAATGGCGTGAAATTGCACTGCATCCAGATTGCATGTGAATTTCACAGCAACGCACAGCATGTTCCTGTGTGATTCATGGTGTGAAGCGGCCCTACACCCTCAGAATTTTTTAGTTTAACACATTAAGCACAACAAAAAAAAACAATCCTAAGTAAACGATTTGTGATCTGTTAAAATTCTTATCCCAGCAGTTTACAGTTTCTAACTTTCCATGCTGCAGGCTCCTGCTTTCTTGAACTTCTGGTCTTCATAGGAAAGGGTTGGACAGTGCAGTCTTCAGTCAGTCTGGTAGCTTAGAGAAAGGAAGAAGGAACAGAGGAGTGCATTTGTATTCTAGGCTACAGGGCTGTGTATTTCTATTGATGCACACAGTGTAGGGATGCACAATGTCCCTGCATGCAAGGGTGACACCATAGGATGCTTCAAGAAAACAGGAAAACTGGGGCACTAACTTGTGGCACTAACTTAAACAGGAACATAGACAAGGATAAACATATTAAAACAGTATTAAACTCAAAACCAAACATTTACTATATTGCAGCTTACCAAGCCTTATATGCGGTGACTGCATTTGTTTTTTTCCCCCTCTGTTTTCACCTGGTGATCTGCCCAGTAACACACCCTCCTGTATTAGCATGCCCCCACACTAGATGAAGGAGTGCAAAGGGCTACATTTGGACAGCAGCACTGTCAGTTAGGGGGGAGGGTGGGGAGTGGTAGATGTAATAGCAGATTTAAATACACTAACAAATTGAAGTCAAACACCAGCTCACACTGCAGTTACACAAGAAGTTACAGCAACTGTTTTGTTTTCTTTTGGGATAAAGCTCCGATCACACTGGTGGGATTTCTGTGTGACCTGATTCACACAGAATTGTATGACAATGGAAATCAGTGGTGCCCGTTCACATCAATGCCACTCAGCACTGCACAATTTTGAAAAGGTTCATGTACTACTTTGGTATGTATGGCTGGCTTTACTGGCCACATCACCATGTGAATATAAAAAAAAATGAAAGCCTAAAAAAGAAAAGGAATACAGCCATCACATCGAAGAACTGGTAAGCTGCAATATAATAAATGATTACTTTGGGGTTTAGTACCGCTTTAAGCAGCTGCACACTCAGAAAGTGATTAAATCAGTTGCTGAAATTGCTGAGGTTTATTATAACTTTGATATCATTTCACTGCACCAAGCTCATAGCACTGTAAATATGGCTTGATTTTAGTACAATAATAAACCTGTTCTTATATATATTCCTAAACATTTACAGTAAATATGTAGTCATACCTTGCTAAATGCTTGTATTAATGAATGTCCTACCTGTGATGCAGGAGTTCTCTGTCCTTTACCACCCTTCTCTGTGTTAACTCTGCACTGTTTTGCGTAACTCTCCTTATATAAAAGCAGACAGGCATGGAAACTAGGGGAAAGACCTGCTACTCAGCAAGTACAAAAAAGGAAGCTGTGAACCACAGAAAGATTAGATAGAATCTCAGTTTCTACATGTCGTGGGACCAAAGGCTTGGCAGATCTACTAAAAAAAGCACTGGATGCAACTCCTGCATTACTTAAAACACTGGTCATACTTTGCCTTCTCGATACTCTTTTTTTTTTATGGTCACTTAAAGAGGGACTGTACCTGAAATTTTTTTTTAAAAGCCAGCAGCTACAAATACTGCAGCTGCTGACTTTTAATAAATGGACACTTACCTGTCACAGGTTCCAGCGATGTCGGCAGTAGAGGCCGATCAATCGCTCGGCCCTCCTGCTGCCGGCGCCATTTCGGTGAGGGAATCAGGAAGTGTCGCCTTTGCGGCTTCACTTCCCGGTTCCCTACTGCGCATGCGCGAGTCGCGCAGCACAATGAGAATCGTCAGCGCTGTCTGCCGGGACATGTGTGTGTCCTGGCAGACAGCGCGCCGGGACAGGAAGTGGCGTAAACTCTGTGGGAGTTTATGCCCGGAAGTGGGTGCAGATACCTGTCTTAGACCGGTTCTGCACCCCCCTCCCCCCTGAAAGGTGCCAAATGTGACACCGGAGGGGGGGAGGGCTCCGCTTTAGGGTGGAATCCCGCTTTACGCTCATGCTATCTACAGGTCTGCACACCTTATTAAAAGAGATGTATGGTTTTCAGGGAAAAAAAAAATAAAAAAAAAAAAAATATATATATATATATATATATATATACTTACATAAGTGGATGCAGCATCAGTCCCATGCTGCATCTGTCCCCCACTCAGCTTCTAAGCCTGAGAACTGAGTGATCAAAGACCACTGATTGCTCAGTTCTCAGCCTTCAGTGAGCCAGTGACTGGTAGTCACCAGCTCTCTGCTTTGTCCCCTCACTGGAGCGCTGGGCTGTGGAGGAGTGGGAGAGGCTGATTTGGGCTCTCAGCGGCTCACTGAGAGGCTGAGCCAGCTGCCGGTTCCAGGCATATGGGTGGATTCCGACCCTGTGGTTGGGATCTTTTCAGAGCCTGGACCAGCTCTGACATCAGCCAGAAGCAGGCTTTAGCCTTCTGTCAGCTGAGAACCGGTCACAGCAGGGCACAACGAACTGAACTCCTGTGACCTACAAGAGAAGTATAGCCAAAAAGCTTTGGCTATACTTCTCCTTTAAATTGTATCTAAATCCAAAAACAAAAATTTAATATATTGCAGCTTACTAGTAATGGGTGTGAAGGTTGCATTTACTTTCTTTTTTTTCACCTGGTAACCTTGGGGATCTGGCTGGAATGGCATGTGAGCGTCTATGTCCCATAGAGCTCCCACTGATTATCCTACATCGATACGAGGTGAAAGTATCTTGCTATCCAAACTTTTTAGCCAAAGTTCAACATAAGCAGGAAAAATCTAATGGGGGAAAGTCAAGAAAAGGCTCCAATTACTTAATTTGTCTTACGCCATGGTATACCCTGCCAAGCTAAGAGCCACTGCAAGGGGACAAGGTCACTTTTTGAGGCTGCTGAGGCATCCTCTTGGCTTTACAATGAGTACAGTTATTTCCAATATGTAGATGGCGAAGAGGACTGAAATCTGTTCCATATTCTCTTCTCCCTGGTATCACCTTTGCTGCAGTACCTTACTTGAAACATACGCCACTCCTATCTGGGGGGATCATTTAATATGTTTATTCATGCGAGAAGTGTATTTTATGTGTTAACACTTATTTCTATAAGTGATAGAACTCTTATTTTTATCACACACAACTGAGAGGAACTGTTTTGCCCAGTTGGAAACCACTTGGAATTTCAACAGTTCCTGCGTGACAGTCATGATAGCATGTTTAGGGTCCCCATGGTTTACAGCGCAGTTGTGCCTACTTGTTCATTATTTCTTCAGCGATTTTCTTCATCTTGCACTGCAGACCATTGAGTTGCCATGGACATGATGATATTCCCCCATTATGGAGCCCCCTAAATATTAACATAGTTGAGATGGTTGAATTCTACAAAATTAACAACTTAGCACTTCTTTTCAGTCTTTCAGGTGTAGCCTAATATATTAATGAGCTGATTAATTCAAGCACACTACTGCTAATTTAATTTCTCTATAGGCAGCTCTCTGTGAATTCTATTCACTAGGGATGCACCTATATCAATAACAGTGTAGGTGCCGATACACAGTATTTTCATGAGTTCTCATACTGGTGAAAATACTCTGATACCCGAAACTGATGCTTTGCGGTGCGATTTGCGCCCATACAAAATGAATGGACTCAAATTGCACTGCAAATAATCACATGTAATTTTAATAGGAGTGCGGTCATTATGACAAGCCTGGGTTCACACAGGAGCAGTGGGGAAAGTACATGCAATTTGGACAGGAATCACATTGCATTCCTGCTCAAATCCCATGCAATACTTTGCAGTACAATATGAGCCCACTCAATTTGTATGGGCGCAAATCGTACTGCAAAGTATCGGTGCTCGGTATTGGCGAGTACTTGACCAAAAGTATCAGTACACATACTCGCTACTGAAAAGAGTGTATCGGGGCAACCCTCCCTGTTTTTGGGTCACCTGATCGCTGTGATAGCCTCTTATTGGCTATCCCAGAGATCAGTCATTGTGAAGCCCACCCCTGTGTTTCTCTCTCCCTGTGAATGGAGAGGAAAGATACATTCTCTCTCTCTCTCTCTCTCTCTCTCTCTCTCTCTCTCTCTCATTGCAGACAACAACAAACATACACATATGTGGTATTGCTGCGATTGTAGGGAGCAGAACATTTTATTTTGGGTTGTTCTTTGGTAGTAGGTTATGGTAGTAATAAGAGCTAAATTAAAAAAATATATATTTTTACTCTTTTGGGCCAGTTTTCCTTTGATAATAAAACAAAAATGAGGAGATATCCATTACCATTTACCACCAAATGAGAACCCAATTTGTCCTCAAAAAAAGGATATGATTCACCTGGATGCACAAAGTAGTTGTGGTGATATGTACGGCTATACTAACACATATCAAAATTGCAAAATTGTGCTTAGGCATTAACATTTGTTTTACCCTTAGGCAAGGGGTTAAAGTGGCTCTAAAGAATAAAGATTTTTTTACCTTAATGCATACCTTGTATTAAGGCAAAACATTTTTAGGCATTAGCATCCCCCCTCACCCCCCTTTTACTTATCTGAACCCTCATTCGTTCCAGCACTGTGCACGTCCGCTCTTCTCTGGCTTTGCTAGAGTTTCGCTGGCTTTGCTGGAGCACTAGAAGCCATTGGCTCCCAGTGCTGTCAATCAAAGTCAATGATGAAGGAGCGGGGCCAAATCCCCCTGTCTGTGCCAATGGACGCAGCAGCTTTTTATGGGGGCACTGAACAGAAAGGAGGGGCCAGGAGTGCTGACAGGAGACCTGAGAAGAGTAGGTTCATGGCCGCTCTGTTCAACTCCATTGCACAGAGTAGTTAAGTATAGACATGTTTTGTTGTTTTTTTTTTTTTAACCTTACCTACAATCGCTTTAAGGGCTTGTTGGCCCACTTTTTATTTAAACAGAAAGAAAAGTCCAACAAAAACAGCTTCCTTTTCAGGGGGTGTCCACCATCAATGCAAAATTAACAGTATTTAGCCTCCTGGCTCTCTTTAACAGCACCGTTGCTCAGGCCTCAATTATCGGCCCTCCTGACATCTAACACAACATCCCAGTGCTTGTGCACAAACGCTGTATCTCTGTCAGCTCTTTTTCCTGCAGCTCCCTGCTGCTCCTTTCTCGGGTTCGGGCCCCTGCCTGTCCTGTCCCAGACAGCACCGCGCAGACATACAAAACTCTCTGGCTGCTGCCTTGCAACCAACACACACACTTTCCGGGAGGGTGGAGCCCTAAACTATGGTCAGATCCTAGATTATGTAGCGCTGGCTCCTGACGAGCACACGCTATGTGTTTTTGAAAATTAATATTCCTGAAACCACAGTTGCGTTTTAGGGCTAATTCTGCCAAATTATTTCAGTACCAGTCTGGCTGGATTGCACTGAGTCCTACTTGGCCGCAGGTGTCGCTGTCACTGCCGGCAAGTATGGGAACGCAGTTTAGTTTGGTGTATTGGATACCATTCTTTCTCTCAGAACCGGCCCAGTGGAAGTGTTTGTCCGGCTGTGAATTCTGGGAGGGGGTATTTAAGGTACTGAGATCACGTGTTTCGGGGTTCCGGCCCAGAAGATATCTTCTGTCTGCTTGGTCCTGGTCCTCCTGACCAGCCCTCATGGCCCTCCTGGCCTGGGGTGCGGATCCATGCAATTCCAAGTCTCGGGGCTCGATAGCCCGAGGCGAAGCAACTGCAGGGACAGGCCTGAATGGATTTTGGGGCCTAATTATCCAAAGGTGGTCTGGTGCCGTCTCATCAGAGGAGAGGCCCAGCAACTGGAGGAGCATCCAGGGGAGGATTCTTCAGGAGAGGGCAATGCACGAGGCTGGTTTCTCTGAAGGGGCCTGGAAGCTCAGTTGAAGGACACTTTATGGATCTACACTCATACGATATCGCCAGACCGGCTGAGAGATACTGGTACCATATGATAGCTCCCCAAATTTGTCTATGTCCCTCAGTTATGCTCAAGTCTGTGGCAGAGACTTTTTCTAAAGTGTTCTACAACCAAGTCTGTGGCAGAGACTTTTTCTAAAGTGTTCTACAACCAAGTCTGTGGCAGAGACTTTGCTTTACCTAACACCCTACAGGCTGCTAGGCCTAGTGAGAGGAGGTCTATCCGAAGGTGGTGAGAATTCAGCTGTGAAACAGTTATTCTCTGGATTCCTACAATAAGAGACTTCCTATTCTTGCAGTCCCAAAAGTACCTGAACTTTCCTCCTAACCCTCTACCCTACGTTAAGAGACTGTGTTATCTTTCAAATAAATAAACCAAAAGGAAGATCAAGTGTCAGTCTCTACATTTCTTTGGGCCATCTACCATGGGAAACCCTAGATGGAGACAAGGTCAAGAAGGTAACGGTAAGCCCAATAAAACCAGCAGCTCCTTCGGGGTCAGTGCTACAATTATAAAGGCTACTAACATCTGCACGCTTAGCCTTCTGGTTACAGGCAAGACACAAAGACACTGGGTTGAAGACTCTGTCACTTTCTCCTACATTTTTGCCATGGCAGGGTCTTGCACTGCCACACTTAGCAGCCAAGAGGGTGAGGGTGTCACACGAGCTGTTATACTTCATTGGCAACTAAAGCTGGTGGAGTAGGTAAGGACAGTAGCTCCTGGAGATTTGTGAGTGATGGCATTCTGATAGGATAAGACTTTGGAAATGCCTCCAGCTGGAAATAGGATTTAGCATGTTTTTTTACATTTTGTTTTTGGAATCCAAGCTAATGGGTTGATACAAAATGTAGCTGACGCCTTGAGGTAAAGTTGAAAATAATATGCAGCATATTTAACATTATTTTCTGTGGTTATAAATTGTGCAGCTGTTGCTCTGCTTTTTCACTTCTGCTTCAGTCTGCTAGTCCCAATTATAGGGGACATTGACCTCAAGATTAAAACTGTTATGCTACAAAAATAATGCAAAGACTGCAACAAAGAATTCCCCTTTTTTCCCTAACAGGTTTAACCACTTGACCTCCCGGAAGGTTTACCCCCTTCATGACCAGGCCATTTTTTGCGATAGCACTGCTTTACTATAACTGACAATTGCAGTTTGATCACCTCTGCAGTTTTTTTATTTTTTGCGCTATAAACAAAAAAGAACGACAATTTCGAAAAAATACTTTCTGCTATAAAACACCTCCAAGAAAATTTAAAAAAAAAATCGAATTTCCTTATCAATTTAGGCCAATATGTATTCTGCTACATAATTTTTGGTAAAAAAAAAAAAATCCCAATAAGCGTATATTGATTGGTTTGCACAAAAAAGTTATAACTTCTACAAACTATGGGATATATTTATTTATTTTTTAATGATTTTTTTTTTTTTATTACTAGTAATGGCGGTGATCAGCAACTTATAGCGGGACTGTGATATTGCGGCGGACAATTCAGACACGTAACTGACACTTTTGACACTTTTCGGAGGCCAGTGACACTAATACAGTGATCAGTGCTAAATATGCACTGTACTAATGAAACTGGCTGGGAAGCGGTTAATATCAGGGGCGATCAAACGGTTACATTTGTGCATAGGTTGTGCTTGCTCACTGTGGGGGAGGTGCTTTGACTAAGGGAAGGCAAAGATCTGTGTTCCTGCTTTGCAGAAACACAGGGTCAATGCCTTCCTTGCTGACAGAACGACAATCTGCTTTGTTTACATAGGCAGATTGTCATTCTGCCTGTGTAATCGGCGGGTGCCAGTGAACATCGAGTCCATGGTAACCGCAGCTGGGCTCCCGCTGTGTATAATCATATTGGGAGCGGGTCCCCCCGCGGGCCACCGTGCGCTCCCCAGACCTGAAAGTGTCAGATCACGTACTAGATACGTGATCTGGCACAGAGTGGCTGCCCTGCCACAGTATATGAGCGGTGGGCGGTTGTTAAGTGGTTAAATAAAATCTCTAATCACAATAGATATATAACATTTACCGTATATACCGAGTTTTTCAGCCCATTTTTTGTGCTGAAAGTGCCCCCCTCGGGTTATACTCGAGTCAAGCACTTTTCTGCAGCAGAAAAGGACATATTCCGACCCGACTTTGGGGCCCCGTATCTCTGGGCCACTTGGTGCTAGGAACCCCCAAATTTGGTATGCAAAACCAGCACTACAACATATCCAAAGATGGGGTTCCTAGCACTAAGTGGCCCAGAGATACGGGGCCACAAAGTCGGTTCAGAAAATGTCATTCTCTGCTGCAGAAAAGTGCTTGACATTTTCTGACCTGACTTTTGGGCCCCCTATCTCGGGGACACTTGGTGCTAGGAACCCAAAATTTTGTATTCAAACCCCGTTGATCGAGCACCTCAACATATCCAAAGATAGGGTTCCTAGCACCAAGTGACCCCGAGATACAGGGCCCAAAGTCGGTCAACTGTGTCCATCTGCAGCAATGTCATTTCGGGACCCTTTGGGTCCAGAGACCCCAAAGTTTGGCTGCAGCTAGGGGGCATTTATGAACCCTTAACTAGTTTAAAGTTTGGGGGACCTATGGCTGCAAAAGGGCACAGTGAGGCATGCAATTGGTCACAGTGAGGCTGCAAATGGTCATTGTTGACCCTCTTTTCCACTTACAGTAGCTGCACATTTCTCATCCTAGGCTTATACTCGAGCCAATTAGTTTTCCCAGTTGTTTGTGGTAAAATTAGATGCCTCGGCTTATATTAGGGTTGGCTTATACTTGAGTATATACGGTATATCATCATAAGCGCTGCGTAAACTGTTGGCGCTATATAAATCCTGTAATAAATAAATAAAATAAGAAATTGAGAAATAAAACTGGCCTAATACAGAATATATAAATGTCACGGAAGGCCCTTGTTAGCTCTCCCTGGAATGCTAAGTAACACAATGTGGTTGATTAACTAAAGGCAAATAGACTGTGCGCTCCGCAAGTACATTTGCTCTAGAGCTTAGTAAATGGTGTAAAGCTGCACTTTGCAAAGGATACCTAATCACATGCAAGGAAAATAGAAAAAAAATGCATATTTTCTAACACATGATTGGATGATGGAAGTTAGCAGAGCTTCCCCTTGTTTACTAAGCTCTGGAGCACTTGCAAAGTACACAGTCTATTTGTCTGTAGTAAATTAACCCCAATGTCCCTGAAACTGTAGTCAGGCCAGGCTAGTGGAGCAAGAAGGGAATAAATATTGGCAAACAGGGAAGGAAAAACACATGCAGGAAACAGAGACAGGGCAAGTGGCAAGCCAGCAGGTTCAGATTTAACAAATGCTAGTGTGGCACCCTCTACCTTAGGTAGGTGCTAGAGTAAGATTTTTCTTTATAGTGCAGGTAAATTTTAGCAGGCCTAGCCAAAAGTCTGGGGGGGGGGGGGTGACCTTGGGCCAGGGGCTCGGAGTTCTGAACAGAAGCAGGATAGGACAGTGGGGAATTCTGCTGGGTCAGTCTCCAGGAGGGATGCATCAGGTGTTGGTGAGTGACACACAGTCAGGAACGCTGGGGAGGCACGCCAAAGTGGATTGGGAGGATACAATCTGAGATGGATGTAGAGCCAGTAAGGACTGTGGTGTCATGGGCAGTGGAAGCGGGCGCTGCTTCTAATTTTGACTGTCTCATCATCCTGGACCACAAACCATCCTCACTGTGCTATATGTTTCCTACTGCACCATTGGCATGGTTTTATCTTCTTAGTCCTCTCCATAAAATTATCAGAAATTTGTACTTAAAGTAGAACTATAGGCAACACTTTATTTTTTCATTTTGGATAGCATAAGGGAGGGTTATAGCCCCTGTCAGTTTATTTGTACCATCCCTGTCCCATTGCAGATATTTCTCTTCACTTCCTGCCCCATAGCCAATCAGGAAGTGAGAGGAAGTGAATGAAACCCATTCATAACAGTTGTGCTTACATTAGGATCATGTGATTGCATAGCAACTAGGTACCCGGAGCTGCAAGCTGCTGTGTCTAGTGGGGCCAGTGCGCATGTGCTGGGTCGATATACAGGTAAAGTGGTTGAGAATGCTTTCAGAAATGGAAGTGTTAGTAGTTTATTTAACAGAGAGTAAATTAAGTTTTGCCTTCAAAACAGCATCAGTTCTTCTAGGTACACTTGCACACAGTTCTTGAAGGAACTTGGCAGATAGGTTGTTCCAAACATCTTGGAGAACTAACCACAGCTCTTCTGTGGATGTGGGCTGCCTCAAATCCTTCTGTCTCTTCATGAAATCCCAGACAGACTCAGTGATGTTGAAATCAGGGCTCTGTAGAGGCCAAACCATTACTTCCAGGACTCTTTGTTCCTCTTTACATTGAAGATAGTTCTTAAAGACATTGGCTGTATGTTTGGGGTCATTGTCCTACTGGAGAATAAGTTTGAGGTCAATCACACACTTCCCTGATGGTACGGCATGATGGATAAAGATCTCCCTGTATTTGTCAGCACTGAGGACACCATTGATCCTGGCCAAATCTCCAACTTCATTTGCATAATTGCAGCCCCAGACTTGCAAGGAACCTACCCCATGCTTAACTGTTGCCTGCAGACACTTATTATTGTGCCGCTCTCTCTCCCTTCACCAAAAACAAACTGCCTCCTGCTACAGTCAGATATTTCAAACTCAAAGCAAAGCACATTTTCTAGTTCTATTTTTGACTCCTATCTCAATCTTCTGTTATCTGCATGAGTCCCTTCTAACAGTCTATGCTAACACCCGACAATCCCGGGAGACAGCCCCCTCCAGCACACAGCAGATGACTGCCAACCTCAACTGTGCATGTTTCCCTATGGGACTGTGTAAAGGGGGTGTCCATTCCCTCCACTCAGGTCTTACACTCAGCTCTGTGCTTTATGTTGTGCAGTGTGTGACATCAGATCCCTGCTCCCTGACTTCTGGAGCTAAGAAATGCTGTGCAATTTATGTACTTTAAATGGCTGTGGAGCAGGGGTCTCAAAGTACCGGCCCGTAGGCCATTTGCGGCCCACGGACCGGTTAAAAATGGCCCGCAGGCAGGGCCAATCCAGGACGTCTTTTTTGCACTGCACCCAGGCACCACAGAGGGGGAGGCGCCGAAGAGCTTTACCTCTCCATCTCCTCTGTCCTCTCTGCTGCATGCTGCTGCAGCCCAGAGAGAGAACAGAGCGTAGGAAGGATCCGCTCATTGATCCACCCATCGCCCTGCCCACCTAGGCACTGAAGATCGACCAGAGCCCCGATCCAAAGTCCAGCTGCCACCTCAGGGCGGGAGATTGTGTTCTCTGGGTCCCATGTCACTAGGCCTGTGTGGAAGCCAGGAGAGGCAGATGATCCTGACTGCCAGGAGAGGTGAGTGAGCCATCACACTGAGGCAAAGTCCTTAGTGGGGTGACTGGGGTAGAAATTTGTGCAGTGTGGAGGGTATTTTATGGAGTGTGGGGAATAATTATGTAGTGTTGGGGGTATTTGTGTAGTGTGGGGGGTAATACTGGGGGTTAATAATGCGTTTGCTGACACCAGTGCTGGGGGGTTAATAATGCGTTTGTTGACACCAGTGCTGGGGGTTAATAATGCGTTGGCTGGCACCAGTGCTGGGTTAATAATGCATTTGCTGGCACCAATGCTGGGTTTAATAATGAGTTTGACACCAGTGCTGGGGGTTAATAATGCGTTTGCTGGCACCAGTGCTGGGTTAATAATGCATTTGCTGGCACCAATGCTGGGTTTAATAATGCGTTTGACACCAGTGCTAGGGGTTAATAATACGTTTGCTGACACCAATGATGGGTTATTAATGCGTCTGCTGACACCAGTGCTAAGGTTTAATACTACGTTTGCTGACACCAGTGCTGGGTTTAATAATGTGTCTGCTGACACCAGTGCTGGGTATAGTATAGTATATTATTGCTGGTATTGTTTATTGTTTTTGAAGTTTTGAAAGTTTGCATGCGGCCCCCATGGGATATGAAAACTTGTCATGTGGCTCTCAGGCAGTTTGAGACCCCTGCTGTAGAGGATAGAAGGGTTCATTTATACAAGTACAACTTATGTAGGAAGATTTTTTTCATCTCTATGTAAAACCGGAGGCCAGTCAATTCAGGTAGTACAAGTGTAGCACTACCCCTGCAGGAGCTACTTGGCAGATTGGGTTCCCTGTTCCTCTGCCTCCATTCTGAGAATAAATAATAATAATAATAATTATATAATACTAATAATAAAATAATAATAAATAATGCTGTTAGATGGCTAGTATCTATGGAATCAGTCTTTGCTAGCAGCAACAGGTTAATGGCAGCTGTGTCCTCTCATAATTCCCAGCAATACAGCAACAAGGGTCCCACTGTTCAGATACCAGTTCACGTCTGGATCTGCCTGGAATGGCTCCGGTATTCAGCACATGGCCACAGGCTTGTAGCAGGTTGAGATGCACACAGGAGCAGACCTTGGGTCTCCTCGCAGCAAAGTGGAAATCCCTCAGTATTCAGCGGGTGAAAATACAGCTCTCTATACCTGGCTCACATTGGGAATTGTAGTCCAATAATCCATTAACTGCCATAGTAAAGTTTATTTCCTGAACTTCATCTCCCTTGTTTCAATGTTAACTATCAAGTCTCTTGAGCTCCTTCTTCTTGTCACTTCCCCCTTGGTGGATGGAAGTGTTGTGCTTTTTAAGGACAGTTCCCGCACATTATTTATTAAGTAATTTTTAACGAAGATAATTTTAAGATACAAAATCAATCTATATGACGCAGTCTATATATGTGAAAGTTATTCACGGAGACAAGTGATCATACAAAATAGTTACATTTATTGGTTGACAGAAAACAAATATTTACATGAAATTTAAAATACAGATTGCATTACTTGAACATTTTGACAATTAATGGAAACACCCTCAAAATGGGCGTAGAATTACCTTGGACATACTATCACCATGATAACTTCTCGGTAGAATCAATAACTTTATGATACTTGACAATTAAACAGAACGTCTGTATTTCACACACCCAACCGTTACTATACTGCAGGTAAGTAAGTGTTGAACAATGTGAAATTAATTGGACGTTTGTTTGTCAATGAAAGTGGTAAATATGCAAAAAAAAATATTAAAAAATAAAAAAAAATTAAATTTTAGAGAAAAAACTAAAAGGCGGTTATTGATTTTGGAGAACGATTATCAATAGTAGAATATTCAATAACTCAAAAATTAAAAGAGAAAAACATGATAAAATCAACATGACATATTTACCCATTCCAAAATGGCTTTTAGTCTGGATTGCTGGTTACCAGGATTTTTAAGATGGCTGCCGGGTTCAGGAATCTTCTTGAATGTTAAAATAGGTATTCATGCATGGTGCCATTTGGGGGTCCCGTCTGCCCGGGAT